>JAECMU010199387.1:0-12903 GCA_016106625.1 Dracogyra subfuscus
TGATTGTTGATGATGTCATTTTGGTACACGGCGGCATTAACGCGTTGTCTGAACACATGAAGTCGTGTTCTGTGGTTGAATGAGAACCCACCCCACACCATCACACTACCCCCGCCCCATCGGTCGGCCTGCAGAACGCAGCAGTCGAAGTAACGTTCATGTCGACGTCGCCATACTCGGATTCGGCCATCAGCGTTGGAAAGATTGTAACAGCTCTCATCAGTAAACAAAACTTGTTGCCACTGGCCATGTCGCCATCGTTGATGTTGTTGCACCCACTGTTG
Source organism: Dracogyra subfuscus (assembly GCA_016106625.1). Classification (NCBI taxonomy): domain Eukaryota; kingdom Metazoa; phylum Mollusca; class Gastropoda; order Neomphalida; family Peltospiridae; genus Dracogyra; species Dracogyra subfuscus. The sequence continues at coordinate 285 of JAECMU010199387.1, forward strand.
ACGTTGTTGGCGGTGTGCTGCCCTCAGATGGCGTCGGACGGTATCGGCGGACACTGGACCATGTGGACCATGCACCTGGTGAGCAGTGTTAGCTGCTGGCAGCATCCGATTCCTAAGGTGGGTCACCCGGATGTACCGGTCTTGTGCTGCGGTTGTCACCCTCGGGCGGCCGGTGCGTGGTCGATCGTTCACAGATCCAGTGATTTGGTGACGTTGACAAAGGCATGCGATTGTCGAAAAATGACATCCCAATTGTCTGGCTACAGCAGTACGGGTCTGTCCGGCTTGCAACATCCCGATGGCCATATTTCGCTGGAGTTGCGTCAGTCACGGCATTTTTAACATTTAATTCTGTTGTCTGTCACTACTCAAATTGAATTTATGCGATTAAATCCAGGTGTGTAGGCTTTAAGAGCATTTCAATGAGTGTGTTTGCACTGGATTCATGATATGGATGATCCAGCACGTGCAAAAAATGTGTTTTGAGAATTCGTGATGTCACACAGGTAATGAAATTGACACGCAGGTGGGACTGTGGTGTGGGTGTGTGCCATGTCCTTTAACACAGTTGAGGTTCAATTCCACCAAAGATACTGCTTTAAAAAGTGTAATTCTTTCGCATTTTCAGGACCTGCGTTTCTTTTGCGTTTTAGTATACATATAAAAATCTTAAACAGTCTATTAACTGGCCAAAAAAATACTTTTGGGTTCCTGTACTGGTGGGCTAAGATTTAAATTAAAGGTTTAGTATGTAAAACCAAGATTGTATTTTGTGGCAGCTTTTGTTTTTTGATGACAAGTCATCTTTTCAACTGTGTTTGTTAATATTCACACATAATGGGAAGCAGAAGCGATTACTGCCCTCAAAAAGTATTTTCAGACTGGCCTTTCTTTTGGCAACAATATTGAGTTTGGTTTATATTTCAGGTATGGTGGCTGAATGTCAGCAGGAGAGATCTCAGATTAAGAATAAAGCATTGGCCATGCAGATACTCCGGTCAAGGTAAATTGTTAGTCACTTGCAGAGATCTCAGATTAAGAATAAAGCATTGGCCATGCAGATTCTCCGGTCAAGGTAAATTGTTAGTAACTTGCAGAGATCTCAGATTAAGAATAAAGCATTGGCCATGCAGATACTCCAGTCAAGGTAAATTGTTAGTCACTTGCAGAGATCTCAGATAAGAATAAAGCATAGGCTATGCAGATACTCCGGTCAAGGTAAATTGTTAGTCACTTGCAGAGATCTCAGATAAGAATAAAGCATTGGCTATGCAGATACTCCGGTCAAGGTAAATTGTTAGTCATTTGCAGAGATTTCAGATTAAGAATAAAGCATTGGCCATGCAGATACTCCGGTCAAGGTAAATTGTTAGTCATTTGCAGAGATCTCAGATAAGAATAAAGCATTGGCCATGCAGATACTCCGGTCAAGGTAAATTGTTAGTCATTTGCAGAGATCTCAGATTAAGAATAAAGCATTGGCCATGCAGATACTCCGGTCAAGGTAAATTGTTAGTCACTTGCAGAGATCTCAGATTGAGAATAAAAGCATTAGCCTTGCAAATACTTACATCAAGGTAAGAGTAAATTGTTAGTCACTTAAATTATTGGGAAATATTGTAAAACACAGACTTCTTAGATAAATATGAAAATGTGACCAAATTTTCTTGTGGTGTTTCACATCTTATTTCAAGAAGTACATCATTTTAATCTCAAAAAGATATTTAGTAAAACCAAACAGTATAAATTAAAAAATTTAAACAAAACAAACTTAACTATAATTTTCTCTCTTGTCCTTACCTAAATGTCCAATGCTATAAAACCATAATTAAAGTTCTTTCTTTCATTATGTTTTGTTTGTTTAGAATATACGAAAAAGAACTGGCTAGTCAGCAGATGAAGTACAAGACTGACAGGAAGATACAGGTCGGGACTGCTGGACGGTCAGAGAAAATACGGACCTACAACTTTAACCAAGATCGAATCACAGACCACCGCATAAACTACAGCTTGTTTAACCTTGACCACTTCATGACGAGTGGTGAAGACCTCAACAGTCTGATAGGGGCATTGTTAAAAGAATCACAGTACAACGTTCTCGATGACATTCTAGAAGACTTTGCAAAGAATAGAAAGAAAGAATCGGCTTGATTGTTGATTATAATTATCAGTAGTAACAAATTATTTTTATTAGAAAGAAAAACATTAATATGTGCTTTCTGAAAGTGTGTAATAAAATTGGACATGGACAGGCCTCAGATTTGGCAAATGAGAGGGAAAGACCATCTTGTTTAGGCCAATGGAGATTGGTGGGGAGGGAGGATTACCTTCAGAAGGCAGGATAACCAGGCAAGCTTCAACAAGTGTCTTAATATAAGAACAGCACCCATTCATAATAAATATAAGACAATGTGAACTGTTTTCTCTTTTTGTTTCAGGAGTGAAGTTTCAGTATGATAAGAAGTTATTAACATGCAAAATATGGTATGGTCAGTTTGGCCATGGGAATTTCAGCAATATGCTGCATGGCTGCCGTTAAATTCGAAGCATGCATGTTTACAGTGAAATATCAGTTCCTGCTGTGAGTGTAACAACTTCCGATTGTAATTTTCACCAGTAATACAATACTGAGATTTTCAGATGCTTTATTGAATGTTGTATAATAATCTATATCTATTGGAAAAGTATCTTCATTTTACTAATAAAATAAAAACGGACATACAACAAACATACATTATTTGATAAAATCTTTATTTTGATATAATTATAACAATAATAATTTAAAACAGTAATACATTTATATTTAAGTGCTAGTGATTCTTTATTTTCAGTTAACCCAACTGTTAATTAATCTTATAAATGTCTTTGTGATAACACACATCCAGGGGTGCAGCAATGGAACATATTTCACTAGCTATCTGGACCAGAACCAACTAAAATGTATTAGCCCGCAATAATTTCTACTAGCCTCCCAGTCTATAGAATAATATATTATTAATAATAATACAATATACAGGGTCTTCACTCCGAATGATATGTATATATGATCAACATCACGTGACAAACAGAATCGAGTAGACTGGTAGTTGCATTTTTTAACTCATCGGTCAGAATTTGTACTCTAATTTGGCAAGCAGGTGAGTACTTTCTGCACCCCTGCAAATCATCATGATTAATATTTAAAATAAAGGTAAACAGACTGGGCCAAATTTAAGTGTTTAATCATTGTAACTATATGTAGTTACATGCATGCAAGACTAAAACAGGCTTTGTAGATTTGGCTCATACTGTACATTTACGGTTTAGTAAGTGTAAATAAAATTATATCTGTTGATAAAAACAATTACAAACCTTCTGTGTTTGCTAGTTATAAAATACACCGGTACACATCAGTAGCAAAAATATTTTTCCATTATAAAAAAAATGTCCATATCTATATTACGGTACATCTACAAGCACCAAAACAATTAATGTGGCATGTGTAATTTTCTCCCCAACAATATGGGTATGCATTTCTATATTATTCAATAGACTTTCAGTCACTGAATATTTATGTTGTGCATTTGATTTTTGGCGACATAAAATTAAATCATGGTCCTGTAAGACCCCAAAATAGTGGGGGGGGTTTTATACCTAAGAAAATATAGAAATCTGGTACAGTTGACAAATTTCATATTGGGCTTCCATGCCACAAAAAGTTTTATATGCCTATATGAATTCAGTATCCTGGTGTTTACAGTTGACATATTTGGCATTTACAGTTGACGTATCTGGCATTTACAGTTCATCTTCGTCATCTCTGTATACAACAGCATGCCCATTACAAGAATACACTTCAGGTTCCTCCACGGCCAAATCTTCAATTTCAATATCTATAGCCTGCAATATGAACATGCATGTAGAGCAATATGGAGATTAATTTCTGCTTTCACAATCTAAATGGAATATATTAAAAGAATCCTTCATATGTGTCCATGTGGGACAGGGCTATTCCACCCGAGGGTGGAATGGCCCTGTCCCACATGGATACATAATGAAGGATTATTTTTCTCCCATCCAGTAGATGAAAAACAAGCATTTTGGGAAAACGTGAAAAACCTACATTTTTTATTTTTTTTATCATACAATAAAATAATCATAATCATTGAAAAGATCGTACCCAAAAACTGGTTTATACTAAAGGTATAAACCGAAAATGGCAGTATAATTTCATTATGACACCAGGTTGCCTTGTTTTTATGAAATATAAAAAGCATTTCTAGCGTTATTTTGCCATTTACGTGACGTGGCCCAATGTTAATATCAGCTCAAACAACAGAAGTCACGTGGTCATGCAAGATAGATTTATTCCGCATGGGCTGACGTCATGGAATACGCCTGTCTTGCATGGCTAGGGATGGGAGAAATACATATACATGTGTGGCTGTTGTGAGTAGCTATAGATAAATACAGATTTCACATTACTATCCATACTGGGTTTTTTAATAGGGGGCGAAATGTAGCCCAGTGGTGAAGAGCTTGCTTCATGCATAGTTGATTTAGGATCAAACCCCGTTGGTGGGCTGATTGGGCTATTTCTCATTCTAGCCTATGCTACTAATGGGAAAATATAGTTGGTGTCCCCTGTAAGACTGTATGTCAATATTACCAAACGTTTGATATCCCAATAACCAATGATTAATAAATCAATGTGATCTAGTGGTGTCGTTAAACAAAACAAACTTCTTCCATTTCTAAATAATAATTATGGAGTGAGTTTCTTATGTCTAACATTTGGTACTTAGTCTTAGAGAGGAAACCCACTACATGTTACCATTTGACTTTGCGTTTTACGTGCACATTCAGAACAAGCTGTTGTAGCATATGCCTATCATGCATGCGAGTGTTGGCTTGACAAAAAGTTGTTTTCTATTAGTAGCAAGGGATATTTTATATGCACCATCTCACGGTCTTTAAAATACCAGTTGTAGTGCACTGGCTGGAACAAGAAATAGTACAATGGGCCCACCAACAGCGATCTATCCTAGACTGCCCAACATCAGGCTAGTTATAGATGTTAAAAGATAAGTATTTATGATGAAATTAAAAATATTTTGGACTGGGTGTGCCGAGCAAATTTTAAATCAGGTCATTATTCACTCTGAAAAACTTTCACATATCATGTTAAGAATAAAAACCCTTACTATTTTAAGCAAAGAAATATATTATAATTCAAGAGCTAAATATCTTTATAAAGTCAATTCCTGCTTTCTATGACTAAAGGTAGGTTACTAGTATTGTCCATCAATATGGACATTTAATTTGTCCTGAAGTGTACTTTATTAAACTGGGACATTGTCATGTCAATTTTATTTTGTCCCAAAAAGTACTTTATTCAATCTAGGATTTAGCAGTCAGTTGAATGTTCTCATCGCAAGGATCAAACCACTTATGGTTGATCCATTCAACTGATTAGTTGTTTTCTCATTCCAACCACTGCACTAGGACTGGTGTATCAAAGGCCATGGTATGTGTTATCCTGTCTGTGGGATGATGCATGTAAACGATTCTTACAGCATTAGAAAAAATGCAGGTGGTTTCCTCTGATGACAATGAGTCTGATTTACCAAATGTTTGACATTCAGTAGCTGATGATTAATTAATCAATTTACTCTAGTCATGATATTAAACAAAACAAACTTCTTATTCACCCATTATATATTTGTCATATCCCACATCATCAGTAGTTTGGTAACAATTCAGTTGTGGTTACGAAGTCATAAATCAGGATTAGGGGTGGAGGGGAGTATTCATTATTTTTACCAAAATGGCTTGTAGTAATTGTAGTTAATCTAAGAGTTCAACAGCCATTAAAATGCAACTTTGGATTATATTAAAGTATCAAATCTATAGTATATATACAGGATACTTATTGTTAATGTTAGTAACAAGCATTGTAGCAAAATTAGACATTGCTATAACAGTTGCTACCTGTGAAACAACCATCTATTGACAACGAACACTTCAGATAGTCTGTACAAGGTAGCGCAGCATGGGTTGCCAGCACCTGGGTCAAGACAAGTATTGCACCCCCTAACCAGTGGACTGTTAGCACTCCCCGAGTCCCATCCACCAGTCAGAATTTTGCACCTAGGGCAAACACCCTGGTGGCCCCACCCCCATGCTTCGCCACTGTTTGTACATGCATGTCAGACTACTTGACAATATAGGACACTCTCAGAGCTTTTGTGCTACTACATCATTTTGATGACAGTGCTTAAGTGATGCATTGGAAAACAAAAATACAATGTCTGCAAACAAAGTTGTGCAAATAAAACAGAAAACAGAACAATAACAAAAGCTGAAAGCATTTATTTTGATGAAAGTAATAATTAAGCAATATCTTCTTAGAAAACATTTTTTTCCTTTTTAATTACAAAACTCTTTCTTTGTTCAATACATATTTACCAAGTTAATATTAAATAATAAAAATAAATCTGAGCAATTTTTCAATAAAATTAAAAACAATGTTTTGCTCATTTCAAAAATAATATTTTACATTACTGAACTGAATGACAATTAAATCTATTATAGTCGTAAATCAACACTTTCATATTTTAAATATAAAATAACAAGTTACTTTTAGCAATTCACAGCTTTAAAAGAAATCAGCTACCCACAAAATTACAATACTTTAACTACAGTAACCAAAAAAACACACACAAAAACCCATCACTTGATTTAACAAAACATTAAATTTTAACAAAATATTACAAATCTATATTATAGTAATGTTTATTTGAAGAATAACTTGCTAGATCTTTTGACAGTTGTTTTCCTTGAATGAATAATGATTGCACAGATTTATCCGAAATTTCCATCATAATAAGAATATGCAGTTCTGTTCCAAGTTGCCATTTGCACTTAATTATAATAAGTTTGGCATCGCAGGTGCTAATATATGTAACTTTATCAATCTCATTGAAAATTCTGTTCTTAATTTCCTCCACTCTAGTCCTTCCTATGTCCTTCATTCATAGAGGACATTTCTATGACCTCCACCCGGGATTTTGGAACCTGGTAACAAAAAAACAAAACATAATCCATTTATCCATTTTAGTACCTGACTGGCTTTTCAGGATACAATATATACAATCACCAATTTTGAAGATACCGCAGGAAACTGCACAGAAAATAGTGCAGAACATTGTTCAAATGTGGATCAAAGGCCAGAACTATAATCTATGATACATACATATATACAAAGCAAAATTATCTTCATCAACTGCAATTTTGTCGGCATTTTCAGTAATCTGACATTTCTTCCCAAATGTTTCCTGCTGTAAATGTTTGCATCATGGATTGGTCATGAATGCCTGATTAACATAAATGCAAATTTTCTGAATTTTTTATTTAGCCGTCTGTAAAAAAAAAACCCACACCACATGGCTGTTTGCAGAACAAGCTACTGTTCTGGGTTTGGTGTGCTGTAAAATCATAATTACAAGTTGCTTGTAAAAAAGTAAGTTCTGGTTTCCTCAAAATATTCAATAAAGTAACAATAATGTACTTTAGTTACAAATCTATTTTTACTACTAATAAAACATACTATCTTTAAAAAAGAATAATAAACTTTTCAAAATAATTCTCCTAAACCTCCAAATACATTTTCGAATATTTTACTATTTTATCAGTTTGAAATTTGTATAAATTATGAATAACGTAATTTTTCCAATTAACATGCTGTGAATAAGTATTAAAATCATCACCCACCACATTTGCACCAATTGATTGTCGCCGATTAAACACTTTAGATGTGCTTTATTTTAAATCATCAAAACGAAGTTCAAAGAAACATTCTGTAGGCTATTTCTTTTAAATTTAAACCGTGAAGGTCACTTATTTAACTGTCTTTCTTCTGAGTTTACAAGTCGTTAATATAATAATAATGAACACACTCAAACACAGCGAAATAATAATTCCAGGTGAAAAATGGCAAATAAGGAGAGGAGTTGCATACATTAAAACAACAAACATCATAAAAGCAAATATCTTATAGGGCTATATGAGAACAATCAACTTTTAGTGTCGAGGTCAGAGTGGAGAGGTCTGAATAGAGTTGTGACACATCCCATTCGTCATGCTCAAAATGCTTCATGATATTGACCTGAACCTTTTTGTATACAGTTAAAGTTTGACTTGATAAGAAATAGCCTATTTTGAAAGAGTTATGGCCCTTGAACGTAGGAGATGCCAAACAAATTGGGCCCTGTAGAGGACATGTATTGGTTTAGCAGTACTCTGAGAATGCTTGTTGTTTTTAATTATTATTATTTACTGTAAAGCAGATCTACTTTTTAGTAGTGGGCCATTTGGAAACCATTTAATTTTTTCATTAATCTTTCAATTCTTTTTATTTAACTGGAGAAAAAAAAACCTGTCACACTGAAGATGGTGCGGTTGGAATAGGCAGAATGATTTGGTTTTATTTTCATGCAAGGTCTTTTAAGGTTAATTTGATTTGGGGTTATATGCAGACATCTACAAATATTCAAAAATTACGAACTGTTAAGCTTTAGCCACAAGGAAAATATTGCAAGCAGTGAACTACAATTTATTATAGTACAGGACACAATTAACTCCTGAAATATTATTCCATGTACGCATAGGAAAAAATTATTTCAGATGTTTTTAATATTTTAATATATATTAAATATTGAAAGCATTAAAGGGACATTTCTGAGTTTGCTGTATTGTAAGATGTTTCTGATTAATAAAATATTTATATGATTAAACTTACAAATAAAATATATTTTCTTGTTTAGAATATCAGTGTCTGTATATTCAATGTGTTTCTGGTCGTCTTAATATTTGTAAGAAGCCCAAACTGGATTTTGTCCTCAAATAATTTCATACGTATGAAACAATTTTAGGTAATAAATTGAAATTTAACTTAGTACACATATTAGAACGATCAAAAATACGTTTAATATACAGCCACTAATATTTTGTAGGTAATTACAATCGTTACAAAGTCTCTATTAGTCTCTATAACATCTTTAAAATGGTAGCAAACTCAAGAATGTCCCTTTAATGTTTGTCAATTTTGCAGCCTTTCAGATGTTCTATATTTTGTTCATTAGTATATGTAGTTAGAACAATTATTGGTTCTTTTTCCCTTATAATTCAGTTCTAAATCATCCCATTCGATGTGTCAGTTTGTTGTCCTGTACTATAATATGGTTTCTTTCTAATAAGCTTCTACCAAACTGATAAAGTTGAGTAAGATTAAATTAACTTTTACACAGAAATAAAGAGAATATGCCACATCAGTACCAAGAATGAAGTGTTTTTCTTGGGATATTCAGCTAGTCTGTTACTTACCAGCCAGTTTAGTGGAGAAGTCATTACGAAGTCTGTGACATATCCTAGTGCATCTTGGATATAAGAAATTCTCTCTCTTGTCTGCACTATCATCCATGAGGGAAAGTCTTCAAATCTGTTCTTCTGTAAAAAAAAGAAAGATAAAAAAAAAGATGCAACATGTACAAAAACAATGATTAGACTTGCACTTTACAACAATACAGACTAATCCTCAAACACTTAAAAACACATTTTCTGCTCATGTAATGGTCGAGTGGTATATTCCTTTGCAAAATAAACGTGCAATAAATAGGAGCCAAAAACATATGTTAAGTTCTGTATATGTACGGCAGGGCTCAAACTTAACAGAATCACCAACAACAATTACTGTTGATGTGATATGAATTGCCATAGGTCAGGGGCTTTGCGAATACTTTTGTAAAGCTGAATAAAATTATTGCTGTCCGTTTTGACAACACTGTTAAATCTATGATCAAAACTCCTTTCATGGATTTGTTTAAGATTAAGAATCATACTCTGCAGCAGCCTTGTATAATGTTTCAAATACAATGTGACGTAATTTGACATCAGTAAATAAAAGGCGCTAACTGCAGTAAAAGTAAAAAGGGAATTCCCCATTTAAAAGTTCCTGTCTAGATCACACATATGTGCGATACAAAATAAATTTATCACAGAGTTTCAAAAAGTCTTTATCACTATCGTAAACCTAAATAGGTATGTAATAAATTTAAATATGTTTTAATATAAGTGGGATAAGATATAAACCAATTCAGAAGCAGACCTTAACAAACACAGTGTAGAGATCTTCAGCATATTTTTCTGCTTGGATCAACCTTTCCCGAATATGTTCTGGAGTGCTGCTGATGTATGAAGCGACCATGCCAACATTGTTCCGAATCTGTCTCGTCAGTCTTCGAGCCAGGGCAATCGTCTTCTCTTCTGTTGTCTGCAAATATCAGATATTGTCAAGTATCGGGCAAAGACAACTAAGGACTAATTTAAAAATTGAGGCCAATGAAAATAGCACAAATGTTTATTTTAATAACATGTCACTTGTACAAATCTGTTTTTGTGAAATTGATTTATCTGGACATGATTTATCTGGTCACAATGGTGCATGACCTGTAAAATAGGTGCATGACCTGTAAATGAGTTGACAAATTTTCAATTCAAAACAAACCAGAAATTACAACACACATAGTGTAACATTTTTCAGTGATATACAAACATAATTACCAAGAGAACTAATCATACAGGGGAAAAGCTGAAACACATACTGAAAATCCTAATTTTTTAAATTAAAAAATGTTAAGTCTTAACGAATTTTACACATGTCAGTCGGAATATCCTACCCTTTCCGATCCTCCCCTCACCCCTCAAAAAACTGTGTATTGTGCTACTTAAATTAAATACACCCTGCTGAATATTTTGTTTTGTTGGGGTGGGTTTCTCTTCTTTTTGGGGGGGGGGGATTTGAATGGAGCATAAAGAATAATGTTGGCATAAAAATAACAAAGAATAAGAGAAACTGGACATTCCCCAATTTTCAGAAATACTTAACCTGACCTCTCACTGTGACTGCTATTTCACAAAAAATAAACCATGGATACCAGCACAGAAACTGAGGACGAAGTGGTAAGTGGAATGACAAATTCATGATTTTTTTTTAAATTAACATTTTGCTAGTTTAGACAAATTAAAATGCCGTCATTTTCTTTTAATCTAAAAGAAATTACTTTCAATAAATTATTTAACAATTTAATACCTCGGGTTCAAAACCTTCTTCTTCCTCAGACATGATCTTTGTCCATGTGTCCTTGACCTTATCTTGAGCAGCAGTCATGGTGCCCTCCACCCGACTTTTCACTTGGTCAATGTTCAACTTGGCATAGTCAATCTGAAGTTAAACAGTCATTCTAAATGTTTATAAATAAGTATTTATGTATTTACCAAGAATAAAATTTTGCTACCTACATATATTGAAGAATAAAGACCGTCTTTAAATAACGACTGAATTAATTAGTCTGCCAAGTAAAGAGAAAGAACTAAATTTATTAAGAATGCAAGAATCATTCAAATGCAGCTTTGTTGGATATAAAGAGTATGTTGGTTTAAACAATATTTATTGCCATCAAACTGCGGTTTGGGATTGGCCAACAGGCAAGAGCCTATAACAGTATGTTAAAGATGGCAGACATTTTAGTCAATAGCAAAAGATGTGTCAATGGCAAGCTAAGTCTTAACTTCTGTATGTTATTAGCTTACAATAATATAAATAGCAGTTCAAAATTCAATTCCAAGTTCTACTATTAACTCAAGAATCTTGATACCCAACTTACCAAATCGACTGTAAAGTTGAGTTTCGCAAGAGTTTCCTGACTTCGGACTCTTGCTGTCCGAAGCTCCCTCAGTGTCTTCTTGTACATGCGACGACGCACCTTAGAGGTCAAGGTCATGGCCCGGTCAATTGGATTGGTTGTTAGTTCATCAACTTCCTTTTTCTCGTCCTCAGAATGCTCTGAAAATTGTTTTGTTTTAGTAATGCTGATTATTTAAACATTTAGCAGCAGATACGGACACCAACTTTTTAATTAAATATTTTTTAATCAATTTGTCAATAAAAGATAATGGTCAAGTACATTTTCCTATGGAGACTGGGGTGGGGTGTATACATTAAAACTTTTTTTTACATGCAGAGTTGTGACAGTCAGTTTAGACATAGAACTACACAGAACAGTATTTTAGTGTCTTAAACTTGAAATACTGCCAATCCTATCAATGATATACATGTCTATATGAGACAGAACTTGTCATAAGTGCCGTTTCATCCGCCTAATACTTTTTATATAACAAATGTTCCAGATACTATGACGCTTTAAACATATGCTGGGTTCCGCTGTCACAAAAATTAGCATGTCAATTTATGTGCAAAATAATTTAATCAAATACACTGTCAATTCTGAAGTGAGCAGTAAACACTTTCTAACTTAATGGTATGGTGTTTTACTATTTATCTGTATTGCAGTATTCATCACACACATTTCTAATAAGTTTTATTTTAAAATCTTTTAACCCCACGCTACCCTCTAATACCTGTCTAATAATCCTCTAAAAAGATGTTAATTAATTAACCACGAAACTAAAAATACCTTCATCTGATGGGAGATACTTGTCGACATAGCTTTCAGAAATGGTCAACAGTCCATCCACCCCGGTCAGTACCAACTGACCGTATGCTGTCTCCAGTGATTTGGTC
>JAECMU010199400.1:0-15254 GCA_016106625.1 Dracogyra subfuscus
AATGTTAAAAATGTATTTGTTTACATTTTCCTGTATGACTCAGTGTCAGTGACATATATCAATCAAAGTCTTAATCATCAAATTATCATTAAATATCCAGTATCTCTCACCAATGTCACATATGATAAACAAAACAAAATAGAGCCTACCCTAAACAAAATTTCTGCAAGAAACCCTGCCATTATCACACTTCATCATCATAATCAGCATCATCGTCATCATCATCATCACTGTGTCGATCAATTTCAATGTCATCATCTTTCTTGTTTAAGCAGCTGTTAAGGAGCATTTACAAAAATCTGTACAAGCTAGTTTGATTGAATGGCATGAACATTTGGCAGTAGAACATGTACCTGCTTTGCATCTGCAGTGTCTTTTGACATCCAGTAAATAAGCAGTTCACCATTTTTCACATTCCAGCCATGGTTAGTGGGTGATGGAGGGGAAATGAACTGCTGTAGTGCTCTTCTGTGAATGGCTGCCTGATAGTTGGATCTTCTGCAGTGTTGTCGCAAAGCATCTTGAGTTGGTGGCAAACTCATTTCGGATGATTTCGCCATACAAAAGATTTGATATCTAGCTTCATTTACGCTGGTAGATTTCGACTGTCCGTACAATTCACAGACAAACTGCTCAAGTACTGTGAAGACTGATTCACTCAAATCAAACTGCTCACCTAATGTTGAGAATGCTTCAATAAAGTCACTTGATGAAATAGTCAATTCAAAAGCTTTCTTCTTTCCTTTTCCATAAAATGCACTTGTGGAATCACAACCTGTAAAGACATGCATTCCAATAAGCGACTGGCATATTCTGGGTGATAATGTTGCTGAAATCTTCTGCAAGTTGATGATCCGTGTTCGGTTCTTGACACCTGTCAGAAAGAAGAGATTGGCTTTTATTCTACTCTTCAGACTGAGTGCAATTACAGCAACATCTGTATCTGGACTTTTTATGACAATGGTATTGTAACTGACAGATGCATGTAGTGTATGGAGCAGTAATCTTGTGTCTGCCTCCTCATGATCACAGTCAAGATCACCAACATGTCTCACTGTTGCACTCTCATCCTTAACGTCAATTAAGTGGCATTCATCTGCTACGGTGACATGGATGTCTTGCATCTTGCTGTAGTTTCCTTCTTTCCAACAAGAAAAAAGAAAGGTAATCAGTGCTTCCTTATTTTCACCAGCAGACATACATTTGTTTCCATTGGTGTGGCGTCTTCTGGGCCTTGCTGTAAATGTGAGTAATCTGGGTACCACTAGAAGTTGCTGTGCGCCGTGCTCGTTCAGCATTCTTTATGCATATGTCCGGATATTGATCAGCAACAAAGTCCACACGTCTACACTTGTACCTTGAAGCAATGCTAATCACGAGATCCAAGATCTTGTCAGCAAGTTCTCCAAATGTCTCTGGAATGTGCTGAAGAGATTATAGGACAGCCATGGCATCTAACATAATGGCCGAGTTGGAAGGCACCAGTGTTACAAGACAATCTTCTGCTTTCTTTTCCACAAGATCTAATAGAGCTGATTTTGAAGTTTTAGCTAAAGAGCCATCCATGCTTGCCAATGGCAGAGATATAGATCCAAGGAAATATGTCAGAATTTCTCCAAGGTCAATCTTCCTGGTCTGTGCTATGACCAGCAATCTAGCAAACAGTGCTCTGTCATTCTTTAAGACTGCCACCTTCTCTGCTTTAGTATTCTGTTTCTGTCTCTTTTGGTCTCCAAAAGTCTTCAACTTCAAGTTTTTAATGGGGGCAAACATATCAACACCTTTCTTAGAGATTAATCTCTCTTTCATATAGTTGGCTGATGCTTCATCACCTTTAGCATAGGCATTCTTCAAGTCAAGACTCACACTTCTGTCAGCTATAACACCTGAGCTCAGACACACTAGTTCATCATACTGGTTGTCGAATGGATTGATCATGCTGTTGATTGTATCCATGATTAAAGTTATTGCTTTTTCATCCTTCTTAATTCTAGTAGCATCATTATCTTTACAAGGCCTTGTTTCTGGAGAAACACCAGCCATCATCTCACACTGTCGTGTAATAGCTAACCGTTGTGGTTGGGCCAGGATCCAACGTTGCACAGCTCCACTGTTCAATGTAAATCCAGTGACGCCTCCTTTTGTTTTTGAGTCTCTGTTCACAGTTTGCTCAATAGCTTGGTCACATGCAATTGATGAAAATGGATATCTGTCCTGACGTTGTACTGCCCAATTACCTTGTTCAGACATCTCTAGATAACAGTCATAGTGTGTAGAAGGAAGGTTCATCATCTCTAACCAGTATGCAGGCAAGTACCGAGAATAGTTCATTCGGCCATAAGCGAAAAACCATGGCATCATCAATCTGACCGAAGCAAGATGCAAACTCCAATTCGACTCCCTTGTTGCTCTAATGAATGTTAACAGCAATTGCACCATGTCAGTATAGGAACTCCAGAACTGGAAAGAATCACTTTCCTGGGTATGTGTCAAAATTAAAGACGAGTAGGAATCCATCAATTTTGAGAATTGACTTGATTTGATAGCTTCATCCATCTTCTTAGCATAGTATGCATCCACCATCTCTTCAGTAAAGGGAAGGAAGTGCTCTGCAACCTGTTCTTCTGGTATTGAATCAAAGAAAGCCTTGAGACGTAGCCTTTCCAGTGCTTCATACATCAACTTGTGTGCCTTGATACTGCGGTTGTAATGGTGACCAGTAATGACACCATTAATGGAACCTTGTGCTACAACTTCTGCTTCAATCAAGATATTTTGAAGACCAGCTTCTTTGAATCGTTTGCCAAGAACACCAAGGTATGACATGCACGTATGAAACTCACCTAAACGCACCACAATTCTGCTCATGTACAAGTCATTGCTCCAACGTATCTGCTGTGCTTTCGCATATATAGCTTGATCAAAGACCAAAACCACATTATTCAACTCCATGTTGTCGGCTACTTCTAGGCTTTTTTGAAGTATTTTGTTCACAGTGCTCATCTCAGTTGGGGAAGCTTCAATTACAGGCATGTAATATATGGATGATTTTGCCGGAACAGAAGATTTACAGTTCATGTTAAAGCCGCGCCATCCAGGAATTGTACAACCTCCATTCTGTGTTACTTTTATTACAACATAGGCAAGATCAGTCATGACAGCTTGTTTCACTATATCTTTATAGATATCTATAGGTAAGTCAGTGTCAGAAATGTTCTGGGGGCCGCATTTCTTCTTTTGATGGTAAGGTTCTATTTCTGATAGACCTGGTTTGAGAGTCCGCTGACCCTTTTTGATCCGAATGCCTGTAATCTCCTTGGTTGCATTAGGCAGATCATCTGTGTTGTGTTGGATCATGATACCATTTGTATGGTGAGTTGTTCCAGCTCCGGTTATGGTCTCTTCAGCAAAATCAGTGTTATCCCAAACAAATGTTGTCAGATCAACTGAAAGAAGCTGAAGCTCTGCGAGACTGGTCTCTAATCCACAGACTACATCAGGAGAAGCACAGTGACCAACTTTGTTGAGCAGCTGCATTACTTGGCCTGACCCAGTCAGATGACAAACAGCAAGTCCCAAAGCTAGTGATTTGGGAGTTTGGTTTCTACCATTGGAAGACATATACACAATATCTTGACATATTGAAAGAAGTAACAAGTGAGTTTTTTGTGGCACAGTAACTCTATCTACAATAGTGCATTCATCTGAGGCCCCAACTATCCATGCAAGCATATTGTACAATTCAACAGGAATTACTGTCTCACATGACCGAACATTTAAGTCGTCAGATGTAGGAGGCCATCTACATTCCATAGACTGCTGGGCCTTGATGGCTGCATTTATAACAACACCAGATTCAAAAAGAGTCCGTAGAGATTCTTGTGAGTCATGATAGTGATGAATTGACTTAATTGGGCTACTAGCACTGGTCTGAGAATCTGTGTCACTGGGTGAGAAATCTGATTCAAACTCACTTTCATTCAATTGTGATACCATTGTATCTGCTGAAAGTGAGTCTACATAGACAATATCACACATATTCTGTCGACTTGGTGAATGAAAAATGAGCTGTGGGTAATCTTGTTTCAGTCGACGCTTCAGCTGATCACTTCTGAAAAATACAAGACAAGATAATGAGCCAAAGTATTTAAGTTTTTTTACATATCTTTTCTGAATAAATAATAAATACTAATTGAAACTAATCTAGTTATATGTTCTATGTAATGGGTCGTTGCAAAATTTAACATTTTTAATATAATAATTGTTTTTAATTATTGCAACTCAAAGTCACCAAAATGATGAATTCATGTGATATTTATGTGTTCAACATACTGTTATTTAGTATATCATAAGATAATAATTGAACTAAAACATTTCAAGTTCTATTTAATAGGCTGTGCAAATATGCTCATTATCATGTTTTCTAAATGCATGTTCGATTTAGTGCAAGTCAGAATCTCCAAAATGTGAATTCATTTGATATGTTTAATTTATTGACATCTTTTTCACAAAATAAGTAATAAATCTAAATTAAAATGAAATCTTGTTTCATGTTATATACATGTAATGTGTTGTGCAAACTTATTTGTTTTCATGTTCATATTTAATTCAGTTTCTGATTTATTGCAAGTCAATAATGACAACATTTTAAGTGAATGTGGGCGTGACACTTGTTGTTTTTGTGTATCTGGGGCCTTAATTTCATCAAAATAACTGATTAGCTGAACTATTAATTACTACTGCAACAATTTCAATTTAATACTGTGGAAGAATTTATTGAAAATGGCCCATTGCAACATTTTGAAGACATGATATCTAAAAAACCCATAACAACTAGGTGGTTGAAATTGTCAGGAACTATTCACAGGACTATTGTTACAGGGTTTTTGGAAGATGAGTTGCACAGTTCATTAAAACAAAATACACATAACGGCACAAAGCAATTATTTCTTAATTAATACTACATGTAAAACACCACAACAATAACAACTGACTACATAATTTATCTGTCATCTAGATACACAGCAATGTATATGTAATACTATCATGATACATATTATTAAATGCAATATGTATATAAGCATATTATATATATATTTTATCATATTATTAAATAAGAAATTAAGGTGTGGGAGGGAGGCAACAATTTTTTTATTTTTTTTTAAACACCTACAGTAGTTTAGGCTGCTCAGTACTGCAGGCAAACTACTTTACAAAGCATCATAAGTTGAAGTCACAGACCACACCTTTAAGCCCTGATATGTGTGTAATTTTAAACCAGGCATTATCTATGATAAGTTATCCCCTTAATAAATGTACTATGAAAGTATTAAACCCCCTTCAGAATGTTACATGGGATGAGCCTCCCTACTATATTAGACAGAATGAATCACAATGATCAAGAATTTAGATAGAATGCATATATCTGTTACCTGTAACTTGATGGATCTACTCCTTCATGTTTCTGCACGTAGTGGTGGAATAGACGAATAAGATTCGACATTCTCAGTATTTCTTTATTCCTTATGATGCGTGTTTCAATAACAGATCTGCAATACAGTTCATATGCCTTTGCAAATTGTAGGCTGTCTTCATCTGAACGATCACTGTAATATATAAATATCGTAATTAAATAATGACTAATTAAATTAGTAAATGGGATATATCTCTAAGAGTGACACAAAATTAAACTGTTAAAAAACATGGTCATGATATTAGTTGTTGCACAAATACAATGTTTTTAATTCCTACATGGAACATTAGAACAGTTTGCCTTCAATTAAAAACTTATGACCATCATGCATTTATAATACCTGTCCAGAGAGTGAAATAACAAGTAAATTGCTATGGAACAATGAATCCTGCAGACTGAATTTAACATCCTGTCACAATGTAATGTATTGGAGGGCCAAGTAAGCTGCTAATTTTGCTCATGTAAAATATTAACACATACATGCCTACATAAATATTATCAAAAGGTATATTCTGAATTGACAATTGAATAGAAGTATAATTTACTATAAACTTTTAAAACAACCAGAACACCATACCACATTTTCGTGGTTACGAATCTAGTGTAGTCTCGGTAACATGTGCGATGGTACTTTACTTCAATCGCTACACAGTCCTTCTCTCGGATGTGAAGAAGAATGGATTCATCACATTTCTTAACTGCTGCCTCGTATAATTTCCCTGAAATTATGTATTTAAATAGAATTAATGATTACACTAAAATATTATTAAGATTAAAAAATTATATAATGTTAAATAATTTACATTGTCCTGTATGACTCAGTATCAGTGACATATATCATTGAAACAGTCTCAATCATCAAATTATCATTAAGTATGCAGTATTTCTCACCAGTGTCACATATAAATTTTTACAATTAAAAAAAAAATCTGCAGGAAACCCTGATACTGTAATAGGGCATGCATGTAAAGAATCATAGACATTTCATACCCAAGTCATATCGTACCATCCATTTCATACCATGCTGCCTGGTCATTTCGTACCATGGAAAAATATGTCTACGAAGAGAAATAGTGTTTCTAGTTTCTACTGTAAGAAATCGGCAATAATCCAGTTGACCAAAGTGTGCTTTTTATATTCACAATTAATAAATATGCTAATAATAATAAATAAATATGAACACATATTTTAGTTAACAGTTGAAATGTCTGAATATTACCCTACTGAATGCCAAATTATCCAATTGCTAGTGTTTGTACAAAGTGGCGATAACTTTTATTCTTTTGCAGATAAAATATCCTTTAAATTAACAACAAAATTGTAATTTGGTAAAAGACACTATCAGGGTGATTGTTATGCCATGGTATGATATGACTTTCAGTTATGGTACGAAATGACTTATTGCAATGGTACGAAATGACCAAATTAGGTACGAAATGACTATGGTACGAAATGACCATGGTACGAAGTGACTAGCAACCCATTTAATTATTTTAATTTGTACCTGTTCCAATCTTTTATTAAATACAATAAAATATATTGTGTTAGAGAGAAATATAGTTGTACGATGCATAAAATTAATTATTGTTGGTCGTTTAGGATACTATTTAAGACAGTGACTGAAAACTCACCCGTTCAATATGTTGGCTGTTTGTAAAACGCTGATAGCAGGATCTATGGTATCCAAAGTGGCCAAAAGTTGTTACAGAATAAAGGCTGTTGACAAATCCCTGTTCGTTTAAAATTTTAGATATAGCATTTTCTTCGCTCCCAGAGTCACATTCTAGCCATCTTTTAGCGCACTCAGTAAGTCTTAACCATGATGTAGAACTAAAATGTGTTAATTTGCCTGTTACTTTACCAGAATGATGAATTAAACCCACTTCAATTTGGGTTTGTTGACATTTTCCGAGGCCATGTTGAACCAACTTCCGTTATCTAAGGGACGTACTCTCCACACATCCGTTACTATTATTAGTAAATGTCTATATTATCATGTGAATTTGTTCATCGTTACGTCACACATTATTTACTAATTGAGCTTGCGCGCATTAATTTCAATGGACGGTTTACGCGATATCGAGTCATTGTAAAACTATATAATCCAAACTTTGAGAGCAATTATTAAAATGTTGTGCAAGTTTGGAAGGTGGAAACAAGTCGATTATAGTAGAAAATTATTATATTTGTTTAATACAAATGTTACTTTTTAGTCCATCGATAAGTGGAACGAAAAGTCGTATTTTTCAACTCAGCCGACGGCCTATACCCCTAGTACACCAATAACGATGGCAAGTTTCTTACAATCAGGTATCTGTAACTGGATGACATGGTTTCGACGATGTCATGCGAGTTTCAGGACCACGATCCATTGCCCGTTCTACACAGCTGTGAACACGGTCACCCTCATTTTGGCCGTCATGTGGTTAAACAAAGGTGCAATGTTATCTCACTGATGGAATTGAACTGATTAATGGAACTATGAAAATGGTAGATATCACTATTCCTGGTCTGCCCTGAGCAGAAGTCACAGAATAGATACATTTCTTTGTCTGTCATCTATTAGTTGTAGGTAACTGTATAAATTTGATGCTATTTCATTTGCTCCACGTGAAGCGATTCCCTCGTGCCATATAAAGCAGTTAAACTTTTTGGACTGTAGGTTATAGACTGTGCAATTTATAGCATGTCAGTCTACGCTTGTAAAACATCTTACATCGGTTGCATTTTGTTAAGTATAAAACCTGTTCTAAATGAAAGCAAGCTAAAGTGACAGAGGGATCTTGATCACACTTAACATTGTACTTGATCTCCCTCACGGTATGAAGCACATAAACCACACATCTTTTTCGGGGACATGGAATTTCAATTTCATTGAGTTGCAAACTCTGCAGTAGAGCGGGCATAACCCTTGGTTTGCTTTACTCTCTTTGGTGAACATGTCAAACATTTTGATTAGACTGAGGTCAGGAGACTGATACCGATATTCTGACTTCTTTCACCAATAATGTGATTCCATTCTTGGAAATTTGTTAACGTGGTTTTGCGTACGACCATGTAGCCTCATCTAACGTTTTAAGAGAGGCAACTCGACCTCGTCTTGCTTCTCCTGTCATCACCCCCACAGTATCAGTCTTCTTCAGAACCCTGTGTCATATCCAGTGTATTTAAAACACACATATGCCTGCAAACATCAGTAGTGGATAAAGAATAACGTTTAGTCCGACTCCAAGATTTTCTTTTAGTTCTTTGTCCATGCCGTAGTAGGTGATTTCCTATTCACGGGTAATCCAGTCGTTGATCATGCAGATTGGCCATTGAATTATAGCGGAACAATATTTCCTTTCTTCTTTAACATCGGAACACTGGAAACCCTTTATTTGACAATATATAAATTTTGTGGGTTTTGCTTTTTTGTTTTATATAATTAGATGGGTTTTTTTTCTGTATAGTAAGGCATTGAATTATAGCGGAACAATATTTCCTTTCTTCTTTAACATCGGAACACTGGAAACCCTTCATTTGACAATATATTTCATTGGAGCAACATTTTGTGGTTTTTGCTTTTTTTTTATAATTAGCATTTTTTACCACTTTTCTTCTGTTTTCGTGACATAGACTCGTCTACGTCTACATGCTCACACTAATTTCCTTCTGGAGCAGGTGGCCTATGTATGGCATTTTGAGAACAAATTGTACAGTCACCCGTGAAATGGTCATAACAAAGTAGCCTACAACAATTTTCCTTCACACATGCTGCAAATATTTCGACCATGCACTTCACAAACTGCAGGTTGTGACTGGTTAGTATCAATATCGTCGGTGATCTCCAGAACGAATGCAATATTTTGTTGGTGAGTATCACTACTTACCGTTTCAATGAAGGGTTGGAAACCATCAAAAGGAACTGGGGTCAACTGAGAGATTGATTGAATGTTTGTTTAACGACACCCCAGCACAGAAATACATATCGGCTATTGGGTGTCACAAATGGTAATATTATGTATATATATTATTTTAAATCACAGTGTAAGGAGCTGTGGAAAAGTATAATATAATACATAAAATCAAAGTAAGTGTATTTTAAAACTTTGTATAGAAGTCAGTGTTTTAAAAACTTTAAAATTAATTCTGGATGTAGTTTAAACGATTCCAAGACATTTCTGTTACCAAATATATCTTTTCTCATCGTTTTGAGATGATCACACTCCACCAAAATGTGGCGCACAGTCAGTGTACACACTCAGGAGGAGGGTCCTTTAAAATAAATGAATGGGTCAAAAGTATATGGCCGATGTGGGCACGGCACAAGACCACTTCATCCTTCCTGCAGCGCTTGTAGGATGACTGCCACTCTCACAGGACTGCCTTGACAGAATGAAGCCTATTTGCAACCGCACCGTCCCAACCACCTTGCCAAGTCGAACAAATATATTGGTTGATATTAAATTTAAAATCACCGTAGGGGACACCAACATGGACACGGGGCATTTTCGCTACCCCTAATGCCAACATGTTTTGGTATATAACATCTCCATTGGCAATTGACAAAAAAACGCACTTTAGTATCACCATCGCCACTAAGGGATGCTCCAATTCCATGTACTGTAGAGCTTGGAGACACGAAAGCGAGTCTGTAAAAATAATATATTTGGATGCACATGAATCCCCAATCTGCTCCAGGGCTTTAATGATTGCCCAAATTTCAGCAGTAAAGATTGATGCTGAATCGGGCAATCTCATGGAAATAATTGTGTCTTATAGAAAAACTGTAGCACAAGCCACATAATTCCCACCCCGCGATCCGTCCGTGCAAACATAAATGCAATCACAGCACCCCTCCCTGACCTCCATAACGTTGCCCATAAATAACTGCATCTGTGCGATCTTTTTCCAGATGCACAAGATCGAATACAATGTTTGGTGATCTGATACACCAAGGTGGCAAAATAAAATATGAAGGAGTTCAAGAATAATTTGGATCACTTGAACGTGCTTTGCCAAACTGGGCTAATGGGATATTATCTAAATTATCGTCTGGGGTGTTATTTACATCATTGATTCTAGCCAGTGGAATGTCATCCGTATCGTTTACAGGGGTGTTATCAACAGCAGCCAATCGTGCTTAGCTAGTGGCATGTCCTCTGGATCATCTTCTTGGTCTGATATAAAGTCGTTATCATCAATAGTGCCACTAAACCAAGATTGTTTCCATCCACCACATCTTCACTGCCTTTGTTTTTTTATCCACGGTGATCATCCATCAGTTTCCAAATCTGAGGTATGGACAACATTCACCTCCTCTTCTCCATCCGACTGAACCAAGACATCAAAACAGAGACTGTCTAAGAGGAAAAACAATCACCGAAGAGAACTTATCACATCATCAGATTAATATATTGGACTAACACCACATAAGTACATCTATAACGTAACATGCATATCAAAAGATAGTAGAGGCAGAAGAAGATTTCGGAATTAAAAAAAACACATTTTAATGATAGAAATATAATTAGAAGAATTTTTTTGTTTTGTTTAACGACACCACTAGAACACATTGATTTATTAATCAGGGCGCAAAGCAGCACTTTATATTTACTCGCCAACTGGCTAGTGAATGAAAAAAAACACCTAGCCAACGAGAGATTGTTACTCGCCAGGCAACATATGAAGTACATGTATTAGTATGGATAATTATAATAACACAAATAAAGAACATTAAACACCAACCTCATCCTGTGTTGTTTATTTTTCTCAAGGGTATGTAAACAAAGTTAATCTTGATGAGGTCGACGACAGCCATTTTTCGCACCCTTGTTTTGGCTTCGTACACAGTAAATAAAACATATCCAACGGTAATTTTTTGATATGATATATTTGACAAAAGGTACTTTTTATTTCTTTCATCTTTTGAAACTTAAAATTAATATTTTGTCCAAAATTATGAAAAATAACAAAATACCAACCTGTAAACAATGTTGTTCGCTTGTTATACAAATTTGACAGGGGCCAAGGTTAGTAGACCAGTTTTTATTTTAATGTGGCGAAGCATTGTAATAGAGCTAAAACAAAAAATGAATTTGTATGATGTCAGTATTCCAATGACGTCACTTTGAATTGCCTACAGTCTCACTACACAGATGTCTTCTGCCATTGAAACCCATGTTAAATTGCCCAACTTCAAACGAAGATTGCTAATAGAACGGGTTCTCGTTGGCACTAACAACATACACCATTGCGAACATACATGATATAAGCATTTATTTTCACTCCAAAATTGAGAACATTTCCGTCTCAGTCTTTTGCTGTATGTCCGCATCTGGCTGTACTACCGGTCCGAACAGGTGATTCATTAACCTATTCACTCAACTGTCGCTTGCGCTATATACTCATGTCCCGAATGGTCGATGTACACTATTACAAAATAACATGGGCAAAATACAGCCAGAAGGCTTACCATTAAACATACATATTGGCCCATATGCATAATGAAAAGTAAATGCTATTTACTTGAAAATAGAAGCATTTACTTCCATCTGTATACATAAACTAGTAGTAAGTGCTTCTGCTAAAGCGGGCAGCGTGGCCCAGTGGTACAGTGCCCGCTTGATGCGCGGTCGGTCTAGGATCGATTCCCGTCAGCTGACCACTGGGTTTTTTTTCTCGACATCACCAAATGTCCGACGCCGATATAACCGTAATTAAAATGTGTTGTGTGCGTCGTTAAACAAACCAAAAAAACAACAACAAAAAACAATGCTTCTGCTAAAAAACATTTACTGTTAGCAAAAGCAATAAGTAATTACTTGTAGTTTTAGCAAGTACTTCAATTCATATGCATAAACCCGAGCAATTACTACATAAGGCCAAGTATTTGCTTTATAATTTCAAGGTAGCTCCTGACCTACCTTTACTACACGTGGTATTTCACTTAAAGCAAAATGACAGCTTTTATGCAGTTTGTCGGAAGACAAAGGTTTACAAACATCGACCGAACAATGCATCATCCACATATCGAGATGAATTCAGATTTAATGAGGAAAATGTTATCTGGATGGCTGAACATTTCCTTGAGGAAAACCATGAGACTAGGGGAGGTGCACTTTCCAACAAGCAAAAAATTGATGTTTTCTTACGGTATATTGGTGATCCAGGCTTTCAGCTTGGAGTTGGAAAGGACATAGGTATACATCAGTGTACTGTATCTAGGACATTTACCAGTGTTGTGGAGCAAATTGTTGAGAAAGCCAGCATCTGGATTCACTTTCCCACAAAACCTGATGATGTTCAAACGGCAAAGGATTCTTGGCAGGACATTTTTTAGTTTCCATGTGCAATTGGTGCATTAGATTGTACACATATCCACATCCTGAAACCAGGCCTCCATATTTACCAGCGTATCGTCAGAATGGCCAGGATCTGTTCACGACAGTCGGATTTGGAAAAATTCACCTGTTGGTATTTTCATGGCGAACTCGCGAACTGATGCTTTATTGTTAGGAGATGAGGGTTATGGAATTGCCCCCTGGTTGATGACCCCATATAAGAATCCCGAGTTACCAGAGGAAAGGTCTTTCAACAGGATTCATAAGAAGGAAAACGCGTTATCATTGAACGTTGTTTTGGGCAGCTGAAGAGAAGATGTCCCATCTTGCAGGGACGTGTTCGGGTTCCTCTTAAGAAAGATCCAAGTGTCATCATAGCATGCTTCATTATGCACAATGTTTCCAAATACCTTAGGACCCAGATGAATTCCCAGTTTTCATAGATACTCTCAATGATGACAACGATGATTCTCAGATTTATGATGAGGGGATTCGGCGAAGAGGACAGGATAGAAGACGGCATATTGCAACTGTTCTCCATGGTTTTCAAAATAATTAAAAAATATTGAATGGAGTAAATTTGTTTTTATTAATAATATATTTATTTTTTTAAACAATCAAAGAAAATGTTTATATTTAACGATGGACGCAACACATTTTATTTATAGTTAAATGGCTAAGGATCATCCTGATAATTAGAACGGAAACCCGCTGCCGCCACATAGGCTCCACTTACCAATCAGAACCAAGGGATATCTTATATGCACCACCCCACAGATAGAAGATATCACGACCTTTGTTACACCACTTGTGGAACACTGGTTAGGCCAGATGGGATTGATCCAAAAAACAACTGCATCAAAAGCGGATGATATAACGCTATCCTACGCCCGCTTAAAAAAAAAAAAACCACCCACCCACCCCAAAACAACTGCAATAAAAACACACAAAAAACAACAAACACAAAAAACAACCAAAACATAAACCGTAACAACCCACCCTAAAAACAAACAGAATACATTTAACCGTCGTAACATGATTTATTTCACAACTACAAAGAATCACATATGCTATGCTATACATCATTTATTTTCAGTAATTTGATTTTGTTGCATCCTTATCAGTTTTAATTGTTCGAGAAGTACAAGCCGTTGGAGTTCATGGGTAGTTAGGTCCCTCGTTTCATCAGTTTCAGGTAGTTGGGAAGTTTTTTTCGAGGTGGTGGGGGTGGTAATTTCTGTTTGTGTGTAGGAAGGGTACTAGCTGGAATGTCGGAACTTTCTATTGATGTTTCTCCGTCCTCTTCAGGGGATCCGATAGCAGCAGGCCGTTTTTGCGGAATACCTCTAACTCCTCCTGTGAAAATTAAATTGTGTGATGTGCAATCAAATGTGCAGCAGAACCTCTTTTAACTAGATAACGTTCGGGATTGATGCCATGTGGTCTGGATAAGAAGGTGGTTTTATTATTAATAATAAGTTTAGATTTTATTGCAATATGCATGGTAGGAACAATACCAACTGGTAATTACAGATAAAATGGTCGTACTACAGAGAGATATGAAATCTACATTTCACTACTATGTTTTTGTTATGTACAGACACCCTTTCCAACTCATTTATATTGTACAATCAGTCACAAACTGTTGCAACTTTCCGGGCGGCAGAACTCTTTTAATTTTAATTTTAAAAGGTACATGGGCTTGGTCACAAACTGTTAGAGAAACAAAGAAAGAAAGAAAGAAGTGTTTTATTTAACACCAAACACATTTTAAACACGGTTATATTGGCGTAGGACATATGGTTCAGTGCCAGACAGAGATGAAGAGAGGAAACCCGCTGCCGCCACATGGGCTACTCTTTCCGATTAGCAGTAACGAATCTTTTACATGTACCATTCCACAGACAGGATAGTACTTTTGTTACAGCAGCTATGGAGCACTGGCTGGAACAAGAAATAGCTCAATAGGTACACCATGTGGGATCGATCCGATGACCTACCGCACCATGAGCGAACGCTCTACCTATGAGCTACGACCTATTCTCTAAACTATGGGAAATCGAATCCCAAACCTATGAAAAGTATTGTAAAATATCGTTTATTTTAATTAAAGCTACACTGTCTGGATTCCATATTATAACATCATGTACAAATATGAAATACAAGCTCAAAAGTCGTGTGTGTTCGCTATGAACGGATATCGTCAACATTATACGCTCGATTCGTTGTCAGTGCCGCCATAGCTCGGCAAAGTACAAACGACAGCATGTTGTCAATTTCAGTTAACACGTGCGTTTGTCGATTTCAAAGTGTAGGGTTCGTCTCAAACAATTAAAATAGAAATCTTGCGCTGTACTAAGAACGTTCGGTTGAGGATACGGTACTAGAGTCTTTCATTAAAACCGGTTTGATCTTGACAACATATTATCGACAATCGTACCTTCCTATTTCAGAAT
>JAECMU010199480.1:763-12749 GCA_016106625.1 Dracogyra subfuscus
AATATTATGTCTGGAAACATGTTTTGTTGCCGCTTTGTCTCAATATTATAAATGACTGGAAACATGTTTTGTTGCCGTCTTGTCTGAATATTATCAACGACTGGAAACATGTTTTGTTGCTGTCTTGTCTGAATATTATGTCTGGAAACATGTTTTGTTGCCGTCTTGTCTCAATATTATAAATGACTGGAAACATGTTTTGTTGCTGTCTTGTCTGAATATTATCAAGATCTGAAAACATGTTTTGTTGCTGTCTTGTCTGAATATAATCAACAACTGGAAACATGTTTTGTTGCTGTCTTGTCTGAATATTATAAAAACTGGAAACATGTTTTGTTGCGGTCTTGTCTGAATATTATTATCGACTGGAAACACATGTTTGGACAAATTTGCAGCTCATTTTCTTGCAACAAATAACTAGATGTACATGTAAATGAGACTTAACGGTTCTGTAGTTGTAAAATAGTGGACTAGAAAATGGTTCCATTTTACAGTTAAAATGTCGACTTGTCTATTAGTTTAATGTTAAAACTAATTTCAATGAATGTATGAGATATATGTAATTTGCTTCCTGAGTTTAGTTTTAGTATGCCAAAATGTTCATGCAAATTATTCATTTTGCTTCATACACATGTATTGTATTTTTTTCCCCATCTTTAATGGGTTCACACTGCCATAATCACTGAATTAAACATGATGAAAACAATGGTTCATATATACATGTTGGGGAACTTCAGCACTGGATACCAATAAGATGTCAGTGTGACATCCGTAAAGGTCTGCAGGGCTGGACTGCATAATGTTTCTCGATAAGTAACTGAAAACAATAGTTACTTTAGAAACAATAGTGCAGTAAACCATTAGCCCAATGTGGAAAGCATGATTGAATCATGGGGTATAAGTCATAATTTTCACAGCTGGCTCTAATTGTTATGTGGTTTGGGATTTAGTTTGTTTTTTCCAATCGACTGATACAGAATTGTGGCTGACATTCTTAGCAGGGTTTACTCGGAACTGGTCGGAAATGCATTTACAACTAAAAATAGTATGCAGTAATTGTGTGCATCTGATTCCACCACCTTACGTTGTGTTTTTGCGATACTTCATTATTTGTCTGCGGTCCATTCCAACAGAAAATTCTTACGAGTTCAAGAGAAACCATATGTGTAGATTACTTCACCTGTTGATGTCATACTTAATCATTTGCACTTTTTTTTTTACAGTCTTAAGAGAAAGCCTTAAGTACTTTGCACCTGTATAAACTTCTCTGAGTTGTACCTTGGTAGTGATAAAGAATATTAAGACAATGCAATGTGCACATACCAACCATATGTTGTTGTCATATTGTTTGTTTTTTGTACAATTTGTTTTGCATGTTGTAACAATTCAAACATTCTAGAGGTTGCATTTTGGGAATGAAGAATCAGTAATGATTGAAGGAAAGAAGGAAGAAAGAATGGGGAAATAACAGATGAATGAATAAAGCAAGAAAGAAAAAAAGATGCATTTAACACAAAGTAAAAATAGCCGATTGACATTGCATATTACATGTACTGTAACTTCAGTTTTCTGTGAAATTTAAAACAAGAAATGAACTGGTGTTTCTGGAATATGTCTGATGAACAAATACAAAAGTAAAGTAAAAACCGTTAATTGACTTTGCATGTTTCATGTAGCTTTGGTTTACTGTGAAATGTAAAACAAGAAATGAATTGGTGTTTCGTGAATGTGTGATGAACAGATGAAAAAGATTCACAAGTAAAAAAAATTAATTGACATTGCATGTTACATGTAGGTTTAGTTTACTGTGAAATATAAAATAAGAAATAGATTGGTGTTTCTGCAATATGTCTAATGAACGAACAGATAAAAAAGCAAAGTAAAAACCGTTAATTGACTTTGCATGTTACTTGTAGGTTTGGTTTACTGTGAGATCTAAAACAAGAAATGAATTGGTGTTTCGCGAATGCGTGATAAACAGATAAAAAAGATTCACAAGTGAAAACAGTTAATTGACATTGCATGTAGATTTAGTTTACTATGAGATATAAAACAAGAAATGAACTGATGTTTCGCGAATGCGTGATAAACAGATAAAAAAGATTCACAAGTAAAAACAGTTAATTGACATTGCATGTAGATTTAGTTTACTATGAGATATAAAACAAGAAATGAACTGGTGTTTCTGGTATATCTCTGATGAATGAACAGTTTAAACCAGTGCATAGGTTGTTGGCTGTCTGCATACCTATTCATTACAGAACCTGTTACACCATTTACTACGTGCAGTCTTTCCAGAAATTTTCTTCGGGTTTTTTTTCCCCTTATTTTTTTTTTTTTTTTTGTGTTTTGCAAGTAACCTGAATTGTGTTTCTGGGATCTGGGTATGACTTGTTTTTGGCACATGTTGCATGTTGTGAGGCAGGCTATGCCAGCCCAGACATCATCGCTTCCATAGCAAGCTGTTGGCCAGGGTAATCACCTTGCGTACTATTGTTGTTATCTGCTTCTGTCACATAGTCACTGTCAGAAGTGAGGCCTGCGCTCGTTACTCTCCCAGTGATAGAATCACCACAGTCATCTCCCAAAGAGCAGAAAGTTGTTAGCAACTCAGATTTTCTACATAATTCTCCAGGTCAAACTGATAAGTGTTCAGCTGTTGGACTAGACTCTCATACAGAAATAAAAGTACATTGTATGCTTTCGTGTCTCTGAGTTTACCTGATATACGCTGTCACATTCGAACACACAATGACTGGTACATCAGAACATTTCCATACATAGCTCTGTAGGTGAAACTGATAAAGTTTTCAACTGTTGTATTGAACTCTCATATAATTATGTTTGCAGAGATTTAGTACATAGGATGCCTACTTGTCTCTAAATCTACCTGATGTATGCTGTCACATTCGTACACACACTGACTGGTACATCAGAACATTTTCATACCTAGCTCTGTAGGTCAAACTAATAAAGTTTTCAACTGTTGGACTGAGTTCTCATACAGTTATTTGTTTACAGAGATTAAGTACGTAGGATGCCTTCTTGTCTCTAAATCTACCTGATATACATGTATACCTGTATACTGGCATACACAGTCCAAAACACCAGAACAGTTCTGTTCCTCATATACTTAAACAGTTGTCCAGGAAAGATGAATAATCACTCACACTTCTCTTTACATTTGCCTGGAAAGTTTTAAATAATGGCAATTAGATTAGATTGCCTTGCGATACAATTTTAAATAACTTAATTAAAACTACATGCAGTTGCTAGCAATAGCATCGTTTCAGACAAGTTATCTTTTAATCACCTTGCATTTGATCATGGAATGGAATGATTGTTTAACATGCACATTCAGAGCAAGCTGTTGTAGCACACATCTGTCCTGGGCACAGGTGCTGGCCTCGGCCACCTCCTTCATCCAGGACAAGATTAATTTGATGATGGCAAAGGCTTCCCATATATACTGGTGTACACTAACAGGCATATGAGACAGAAGGGGTCTGGAGTCTGCAACCAGAAGGGAATTGCAAGTCTTCAGACCAAAGACTGAAAATGGCAAAACACAAAAACAAATCCTGCTGCTTCTGCATATTCACACTGTTGATGAGCAGCAAGGGATCTATTAGATGAACCTCTCCTGCTGTTAGAATAACACATACCATCGTACCATGGCCTTTGATATACTATTTATGAAGCACTGGGACGATTGGGAACGATCCAGTGGGTAGGCATGTCCAGTGAGTATAGATGACTCATCACTCATCACACACAGAAATAATCCGTTTCCATGCCCTTCTGTCCTTAATCAAGCCACTGGTCATGCAAAAGACTGGACATGGGATAGATGTGCCTGAACCTTAAATAATAATAATACATTTTTTATTTATTGAGGGTAACAGTTAGCAAAAGCTAATCTTCCCTGAGGCCTTCAGGTACAAACTATACAAAATTACAATACATACATTTATGAACAAATAGAAAATAAATATATGGCAATACACATATGTATAAATGATATATTATTTTAGAAAATATTTCTTGAGTCAATATTTAAAAACAGCAGTATTTGGCGATGATCAGATAGCTTTAAGTAACTGATTCCAAAGTACTGGTCCAGAGTAACTGAAAGCATCGTTAAATAAAAACATTTTACATTTTGGAATTAATAGATTTCTATCTTCTGGATTTCGAAGGTTGTAGGGATTGTTTTCTCCAACATATATTACTAAGTTTGAAGATAGTTTGGGTCTTCACTGCATAGACATTTATGGAATATCAGCACGTAAATAGAATACAAGACGAAGACCTTAATTTCCATAGCTATCAACTGATGAACTGAAGTCAGATTTACTAAACCATGAAACAGTTTTATAATCATACCGAGATGCATGTAAAACTGTTTATAGCATGTGTGATGTACAATATTTACCGCATACGATATATACAATATTTACAGTACCATTTGTTGTGAACCTTATGGACAATAAAGTTCTGTGTAAACATATTAACAACCCACAGCTGTACTTACTTAATTGCCATAATGCATATTGCAGAGTACCGCTTCAGTGCAAGGTATATAGCCATGGTGAACATGTTGTTACGGACATGATAAAAGATCTCGGCTTAAAAATATTTTACCATGATCTTTGATTTGACTTTTGTTATTGGCATAATTAAGATAAAATAGAAATTCTGGCTTTTTAGGGGTTTTTTCTTGAATTTGTACCTTTAATTCTCTGGAGCGTTTGCTTTTTCAATTACACATGTATATATTCACTGATATGTACAGGGAACATTTTGTTCAGTATGACGTCCCAATTTGCTATGATAGGTTTAGAGATTGCTACACAAGTTTAAAACATTAAACAGTAGTTGCTACTCAATATTCAATTGACTAAAAACCACTAATCAAGATTTTGAAAACACAATGTACCCTGAAGTAGTTAAAAGTAAATTACATCCATTTAAATGTTTTATTTTTTTTAATTGTTTCATATTTAATGATATTTTTCAGTATATCAGCATTGCTAGCATGAATGATATTGTATATAGAAAATCAACAGCTTTAAATATCTTAAGCTCAGCAGGGAGACATTTCCATTCAGTTGTCTGTACATCTGATTTACCATTCCCTAGAGTTGCCCATAACATCTTTTAAATTACAAAGACAAAAATAAGTTACCATTATCATCAATCAAAAGAACCAACATTTATCATTTATTTCAAAACTTACTTTCAGAATCATGTGTTGCAAATTGTTTACCAAATTTTACAAATTACATGTAGTTTCAAGGATGTAAAAATGGGGTCACTCAGGTTTATGGAAACATCAGCTTGTTGGGTGTTGTTTTTTTTTTTTTTAAAGACCTAACATAAGCTTATCCCATTGCTTCATTTGAACATACCTGGAGAAAAGTGTTACATATTTGGAGAAGATTCTTTGGCTGCATTACAGACACAAGTTGGCACAACTGATTGTTTTTTTGTTTCTTGTTAAACAGGTGAATGAATGGACAGCTGTTCATGCCTGGGGAAGAACACAATCGTCTGGTTTCACGTTTTTCTTAAACATCCTTAACAGTATATCTGTGCTTTAAGCTAAAAACTGCTGCCTGAATGTACATGTAATAGATCTGCAATTGGATTTATACTTGAGATAAATATACCAATATTAGAGGGTTTTAGTTTTTTGGGTTTTTTGTTTTTAATGTCAGATTTAATGGATCCATTCCACCTCACCACCCCACCACCCCTTTCTCACTGTTATTGTATACCATTTACTTTTTATAATCCTAAGTATTTACAGGGCTGGGTTCTGGTTCTTGTTATTGTTTGTTTGGCTTTTGGATTTATTTATTTATTTATTTATTTATTTATTTATATTATTATTTTTTTATAATTTTTTAAGCTAAGCATTGTTTCCATTGTATTTTCTTAACACAAACATTCATTATTTCTTGTTACGGAATTACCATACATATATATACATATATGCTGATTACACATGTAGCATAACATTGTTATTTCATAAGACCATATTCATAGCATCATACATTATTGACCTCTATGTACATGTGATTATAGTGAATAGAACAGATTAGATATTTAACAACACCCCAGCACAAAAAAACACATTGGCTATTGGATGGCATACTGTGGTAAGTGCTGTAGTTACAGTGGTGCTTGTGTTCACTGAATATTGGTGATGAAGCATATCCTGTGTTATATATCTGGTACTGCAGGTGTTCCAATACAAGTCTTGTGTTTTATATCATTGAATTATTTCTGGATTCAGTAACACAATACGCTGCTGTGTTGGATGTAATAGAACTTGGTGCACATGTATGTTGTATGCCAAGACAGACAAGAAGACAGCTGAAATCTTTGTCAGGTTCTACTCATAAATGTATCTATAAAATTGGATCAAGATATTATCATGCAAAGAAATAAGGGGAATATGAATAATTGTAGACCAAATTTAATTCACTATGTTCATACCAATATACATCAAAGACCGTGATATGTGCCTATTGGGTTATTTCTCACTCCAGCCAGTGCACCACGGCTGGTACATCAAAAGTCATGGTATGTGCTATCCTGTCTATGGGATAATGCAAATAAAATATCACTTGCTGCTAATCAAAAAGAATAGCCCATGAAGTGGCAACAGTGGGTTTTCTTCCTCAAAATCTGT
The DNA here is from genome assembly GCA_016106625.1 of Dracogyra subfuscus. NCBI lineage: Eukaryota > Metazoa > Mollusca > Gastropoda > Neomphalida > Peltospiridae > Dracogyra > Dracogyra subfuscus. The sequence continues at coordinate 7,464 of JAECMU010199480.1, forward strand.
GTGGTCCTTAACCATATAAAAAATATGTCTGATATGTAAATAAAACGTGATGAGAGCATCGTTAAATAAAATATTTCCTTCCTTCCATACTACCAGTAATGTCTGTATCCATACACAGTGGTAATGTACAATTGAATATTAGTAGTGGCAGTAACACGGTCAACCTCTTGACACTGTGAACTGAGGATTTTGGTTGCAGTCATGATTTGCTGTTTACCTGCCTTGGTGGCATCAAGGTTAGGACATAGGTCTACAGGCTAGAAGGTACTGGGTTCGGATCCCAATCGAGGCATGGATTTTTAATCCAGATACCGACTCCAAACCCTGAGTGAGTGCTCTGCAAGGCTCAATGGGTAGGTGTAAACCGCTTACACCTACCAGTGATCCATAACTGGTACAACAAAGACCATGGTTTGTGCTATCCTGCCTGTGGGAAGTGCAAATTAAAGATCCCTTGCTGCTAATCAGAAAGAGTAGCCCATGAAGTGGCAACAGCAGGTTTCCTCTCAAAATCTGTATGGTCTTTAACCATATGTCTGACACCATAAAACCATAAATAAAATGTGTTGAGTGCCTCGTTAAATAAAGCATTTCTTTCTTTCTTTCTGATTTGTTGTTACTGTTTGTCAGTTTGAATATTTCTTTCCATCAGATTACAATTTAATCAACATGGTTTACTTCTACCAGTACCGTAAAACTCCTCTAAACTGGACACAGTCTTTACCAAGTAAAAAGTCTGGTTTTAAGAGGTATCTGCTTTACAGAGGTTCTCTTCTGCACATATATTCAAACAGTGACCATACAAAACGTCCAGTTTTTAGGGAATTCTGGTTTACAGAGGGTCTGGTTTTGAGAGGTTTCACTGTATATATATATATATATTTCAAGAGAGGTGGGATAGACAGGATAGCACATACCACGTCCTTTGATATACCAGTTAAGGTGCACTGGGTGAAGCAAGAAATAGCCCAATGGTCCCACTGACGGGGATTGATTCCAAATCGACTGCGCATCAAGTGAGCACTTTACCACTATCCTATGTCTCACCCTCGAGTAAAAATGGATGCAGATGACAAAATCGCAATCCTCTGGCGATGGCAGTGGGATGCTGCCGAAACATTGATTCACAGATTGTGACAAAATATTGTGTTAATTAAGCCCTAATAACAGACTAGCTGTAGTGATCATTACATGTCAATTTGAGATTACAGGTGTTAGTTTATAGCCGTTTTTATCACCGACGGGACTTTCATGGCATCATCAGAACTAATGTAAATTCTGCTAATACTGTAGTGTCTATGTTGCATGATATTTTTATCTTTTTATTTATTAGTCTAGCCTCTGTAGAAGAGTTTTAAAAGAAGTAAAAGCTATCAGAAGTCTGGAAAATTATTCCAGACACGTACGTCCCTAGCTACTCTAAGTCTACGCACTTCGGTTATTACATATTGGTTCATGTACCATATCTAATCATGTGTTCTCCTGTGGGTGCTTTATGACGTGGTTTAATTTCACCACTCGGATAACAGGGCTATTACCGTGTGTGTACCCTGATGCCTTGAAATAAACTCAGCTGAAATCACATCTCATTGAGTGTAAATATCGCTTATGTACTGTACGGGTCTGTTTGATAATCATGGTATGCACTTGATAGTAATTGAAATGTGCAATCCGTTCCATAGTCTTAACACGTCACCACATCTATTTACATCACTTTGCAGAAAAAAAGAAGAAAAAAAAGAAGAAAAAAAAGCTCATACGTTATTTTTGTTAAGTTTCTATCTTGTTTTATATCTGTTGTATAATGGTGTTTATGGTATTGGTATCAACCTTGTATGACAGAAGGCTTAGTTTGTATTAAATCTATGAGGTTTCTAAAGCCAGTAGCTATGAAACTACAATGGAACCCCTTTAAACTGGACACCCTTGGAACCAAGACAGTTGTCCAGTATTAAGAGGGATTCAGTTTCAGGAGGTTACGTTATGTACATGTTTTAAAAAGGGACTCTGTAAAACATCCAGTTTTGAGGGAATTCCGGTTTACAGAGGATCCGGTCTTGAGAGTTTTCACAGTAATATAAAAAATAAACTTCTGTTAATTTGGGAAGGTAAATGAAGAAGAAAAAAACAAACAAACTTAAAACAGTTTTAATGTAGTGTTTCATTGAGTATGCACTGCAGTTGTAATGGTATTGTGTTTCTATTTGTGGATGTTCTGTGTGGCTTTATAAACGAAGGTGTTACTTCATTGATTATTTTCTTAAATCTTCATGTACAAACAACTGAGACAAACCTAATCTGAGACAAATGACCTTTTCTGTGTCTTCTCTGGGGTTTTTTTTTGTATCTACAGTCTTAAACAAGAGACATTGATAATTTAATTTAATCAATTTTTTAAAATCATTAAAAAATTATCATTTCAGGCTTTCGAAGATGAAATGCGGAAGCGTCAAAGAGAGATGGAAAGCCTGCGACAGCAAGTCGTGGCGCTTGAGGACTCGGGAGCCAAGGCCATAGTCAGCCCTGAACTACAGAAGCTGGAACGACGATGGCAGGACATGAGCTCCCAGATGATGCGCTACCGACAGCCAAGCGTTACGAACGGAGACCTTGTGGATGGTACCAGTGGCGGCAACAGTCATGTGACTAGGACGTCGTTCAACGTCGTTTCAACCACCGTGACTCGAACGGCCGCAAATGTCCGGTCTCCCACACAGTTTATTCTCGATATTCAGAAAGTGCTTTCCGAGACTTCTGAAATTCAGAAACGTTTGGATTCTCATGAATTACACGGCAGCGATTTCGAAGAATTCCAAAAGCAGGAGCAGATACTACTGGTGGGTATTTTATTGCCATACTGTCATTTTGTATAACATTAGAAAGTGGTAGAGCATATTGGGGGACATTTTGTTCAGTATCACATTACCATTTGCTATGGAAATTTTAAAGCATTAAACAGTAGTTGCTAATCAATTTTCAATTGACTAGAAATATTGCTAATCAAATTATGTTCCCTGCATATGTAAGTTATATAATACTTATATGTAACAGAACAAAATATTGTATGATAGTTGCATGTACACACCATGGTCTTTGATATGTCAATCATTGTGTAGTGATTGGGATGAGAAAAAACAAAGGAGAAAATGGAAAGAAAAAGAAATGTTTTATTTAATGACGTACTCAACACATTTTATTTACGGTTATATGACATCAAACATATGGTTAAGCACCGCACAGATAATGAGAGAGGATCTGAGAGGAAACACACACTGTCATCACTTCATGGGCTACTCTTTTTGATTAGCAGCAAGGGATCTTTTATATGCATTATCCCACAGACAAGATAGTACATACCACAGCCATTGATTTACCAGTCATGGTGCACTGGCTGGAACAAGAAATAGCCCAATGGAGTTCGAACCCAAACTGACCACACAGTGAGCGAGTGTTGTACCACTGGGCTACATCCCGCCCCCCAAAACAAAATGCGAAAAGGGATCCACCAAGGGAAAGCACTCTACTGACTGAAATAGATGAGGTAGATCTTGTCCTGTTTACGTGTATGCTGTATGAAGGCATGCAGTTGACAATAATCATAGACAGCAGTAACACACAAATCTGTTATGATTACATGTACATGTATATGCATGTTTGCAAGATGTTAAATATTAAGATTTGCCTTAAATTTTTCTTTAATTAGTGTATGATGCCATATGTTTTATATTATTACCAAATAGAGATATATATTGTTCACTTTTGCATGTGGTCAACTATGCAGTTTTTAAAGTTCACAAACAACCAGTTTAATTTAGTGCACCTCTCCTTGAGATAATAAACTCCAAAAGAGAATGACTTCTGTAGACAATGGATGGCATTGTGCCAACACTATATGCAACGATGGTGATTAATTGAAAACAGTCTGAGCTGCAGTTCAGCAAATACATGTATCAACATGCTAGGTCTTTAAAGAATCCATTTTTTCCCCCTATACTTATTTTCATACTTCTATCCAATCAAGTTTCAAGCACGCTGTCATGGGAACATACCTCAGCTATCTGGGCTTCTGTCCATAACAGTGTTAATTGTTAGTGGTTAGCGAGAAAGAACTTGGTGAAGTGGTCTTATACCTATATTATGCCCATTGAGTCATTAAGACTCGCTCTGGGTGGGAGCTGGTACCGAGCTGCAAACCAAGTTTTTCCAGGGAACATTTTGTTTTCAAAATCTAGATTAGCAATAACCGGCCTTAGTGGTGTCTTTGGTAAGCCATCGGACATAAGGCTGGTAGGTACAAGGTTCGCAGCATGGTACCGGCTCCCACCCAGAGTGAGTTTTAACAACTGACTGGATAGGTGTAAGACCACCACATCCTGTTCTCTTTCACTAACCACTAACAACTAACCTACTGTCCTGGACAGATAGCCCAGATAGATGAGGTGTGTGCCCAGGACAGCATGCTTCAACCATGAAAATAAGTTGAAATCAAAAGAAATGAAATGATTGGCAGTTGTAAAATTGTGTTGAGATCTCTGAATCATGCACAGTGAATTACGACATTAATGAACGAAATGTTCCTTGTATTGAGTTCTTACAAGCCTCAAGTCCAATGGCTTATTTCATTTCAACTTATTTTCATGCTTATATCCAATTATGGTTCAAGCACACTGTCCTGGGCACATGCCTCAGCTATTTGGGCCGTCTGTCCAGGACAGTGGGTTACTTGTTAATTGTTAGTGATTAGTGAGAGCATAGAGGGTGTAGTGGCCTTACACCTACCCATTGAGCCCTTAAGAACTTATTCTGGGTTGGAGCTGGTACCAGGCTGCGAACCCTGCACCTATCAGTCTGTAGTCTGATGGCTTAACCACTGTGCCACCGAGACCAGTCCAATAGGTTAACTAACACACCACAGAGGCCATAGAAACCTTTCTTAATTATGGGCAATTTAATAAAGGATGTCAGTAATTGAGAAAGAAGGAAAAGTGAAACAGTATGTTACGGACGTTGGTTAAGGAGCTTGCGGATTAAGTCCCAAGTGTTTTTATAGCTAACTGGGCATTCCTGGGCACAACGATGGATTACTGCCACTTGTAGAGATTTTAGAAAGCTCTCCACTAACTCAGAATTTCCCTTGTTAGTTACATGTACTGCAATAGCGCTAACATCTTTCAAACAGACCTTGGCATGCTTATTATGACAGTACTGATGGTATACACAGTGGTGGGTTGGTTCTTGGTACTGCTGAACACTGAATTGTGTGTGTGTATAAATCTGTCAGAGAAT
>JAECMU010199515.1:0-11097 GCA_016106625.1 Dracogyra subfuscus
TATAAAATAGATTTTACGTAAGATACCCAGTTTTTACAATTTTTGCTAGAGTTCATATCACGTCAAGATCTATACATTTTGTATAACATAGAAGTTTGATTACAAATAATTTTCCGCCAACATAATACAAGTCTTTGTTTACATAACACAGAAATAGGTATTCTTCCTAATTCAGCAAAAACAGCTACATTTGGCGTTCTCGTTTTCGCTTTTAATTTTTTTTTTACTGTATTTAACTTCATTTTTTTCTAAGTCAGCAATATTATTAATGCTAGCTACTTCGGAGCCATAAAGCAAAATAGGTAAAACCATTCTGTCAAACAAATACATGTTTGTGCTAATGTGTGTCATGGTATTGCTGTTATTTAAGCGTCGTGTTAAATGTTATTTGTGATTTCTGCTTGTAAAATACCTAGGTTAAGAATGCCGACTTCACAGTATATTCCATCTATATATATTGTAAACTAATTTAGTGTACGTTTAACTGCAGTTTGTATAAATACTGCATGCTCATTTTCTGCGATTGCGATCTCTCGACCATAAGTACACAATTAACATAGACAAAGGAAATTAATGATATTCATTGATGCAAACAACTATTGTTTTTTCTACAAATTTACATCAAGATTTACTTTTGTGTAATCGTATTGTTCAATGTCCACAACGAAGCCTGTTGACACGTGGGTGTCAGCTGACTCTGAAGCGTGACGTATATTTGCGCCGAGAGCTTACCTCAGTTCAGCCAACAACCGTTCTTCCTAACGTTCGCGAACTATTTGATTGGTGTCCGTCGTGTCCATTTGGTTTAAGGCGAAGCGCACAAACCAGTGTAGCGAGCGTTTTGTTTTCGCTCGATCTGTCTGAACTCAGCACTTGGGATAGCCCACATATCTTCTGTCCTGAACTAGCATGTGTATTCAAACTGACACGCATTGCCAGTTTGTTTTTATTATTTACAAAGACTTTACAAAGTTAAAATAACAAGTTACAGATCTTTCAGACATTGAACTACCGTCACATTGCTATCATACATGTCGAATGCATGCCGATGATTATTAAAATAAACATAACGCCTACGCTGTATTCTGGATTTTCTCGTTATCGGTCGCGAGATCGCTATTACGCTAATTGAATATTTGGTGTTATTATTATGTTTGAGCTGTCGGATAGATTATGTAATCGTTTGTTCACATCAGAAGATAGAAAATGGTTTAGCGAAAATTTTAGCCACTTGCACATTTCATTAGCCATATTTATTATTTTTTAGATATAATTTTTAATTAGCCAATGGCTAATTTGGCTACCGACAGAGCGAGTCTTGGATGCTTTCAGTGTAAGAGTTATGGGAAGGAGTTCTAGGATAGAACTATTTGATTGCCAACTTAGCTGTACTTTGATCGGCCTTGAAGCATGATTCCTCTGCAATGGAATTCCGTTACACTTAGGCTCCTACCTGGTGGATTAGCGGTCCCGGGAGACGCCTTGTACAATTACCAAACACCAATTAACACAAGAATGTGATCGAGCGACCGGTCCATTGTTAGGTAATGAGGAAGTTTGTTTACCAGAACAGAACAGAACAGAACAGAACAACACTTTATTATACTCAGGCCGTTGCACAACGGCATATGAGGAACATAATATATAAAATGTGGTGACAAGATAGGGTTCACAGGAGACAATAGTACAATGGTATTAATACAAATGCAGTACAGTAATAGAGATAACACTATGATACAGGTACAATATAATAATAAAGGCAGTAATAAAATACTCAGGTGATGATTTTCTTTTCTTTGGTCAGTTTTGTGATTTTAGATGGTAAAGTCTCTTTAATCAAAGGTTTTATCGAATTATTTACTGTAATAAAGGGGGACGGCTGGTAAAGTCAGTTATACTTTGAGGTTAGCAGAAACAGAAACATAATTTGTATTACGACTCAGGCATATGAGGTTTATGCAATACAAAATATGATACAGTGACAATATGGGGTTTACAGGAGATAATATGGAAATTTGTTAATTACATACTCGTCTGATTATGACACAATAGTGGTAATATACAACTAATGCAAGTAGAACCTGTATGCTATATGGTATATTAAAACACGTATGTGAACACTATACACACAATATAAATGAGTTATTAATTCTAATAATAAACACATAATACACTCGAACATAATTATCCAAAATGCATTTCTGTTGTTCTTTAGGCTTTATGGCATTTGTCCATAATTTCTCTTATTAATTTACACAATTTCGTAAGAACACTTATTTTATTATTTATCATTAATTGTTTAAATTTAAGCATGTTAGGTTTAATATAGTAATATGGTTTTAACAATGATTTACGGGAGTTTGCAAAAAAACGTACACATGAATAAATAGTGAAATTCTTCACCAATATCATTATTACAAAATATAAATGTTCTATATTCTACAAGAATATTGTTCCAGCGTCCTGTTTCGATTGGCAGATAGTGATTGGATGTTCTGAATTTTATTAAAGTTGTTCAGCATTTCTGTGTTAATAAAGTAAAATATTTCTCTAAACAAATATTTTCTTTAAATATAGAGTACGTTTTGCCTCTTGATGATGAGGATTTGTCACTATTCCATTGTGGTAGATACTGGTCATTTTGCCTTAATTTAACATGATCAAGAAGAGAACGTACTGAGGTAAATCTAAGTGACAACCATATATTTGTCATACCTAAGTTATTGAATATATCTTCTACATGTTTCATCCATTTATAAATGTAGTTATATAAAGAAGAGTCGTTTAACATTAGCTGATACAATAAGAACGATATTTATGTTTGTTTGCCAGAGACAATCCGGGCCCAGACACTTATAATTCTTTGTTGGATAGTAAACTTAAGAGGTTTTCTTACTAGTTCTCCATATAACATGGAAGGTGGGGTTCCTTTTTTCACAGGTAAGATGTGTCTCAGAAAATGTGTGTGGATGGCTTCAATGATGTCAGTATTTTCGTAGCCCAAGATTTTACACCCATATAACAGAATCGGAAGTACTAATGAGTCAAACAATTTTAGTTTACATTCTATTGATAAGTTGTTGTCTCTATATTTTGATAGAACAAAATACATTGCTTTTGTTGCCTTTTGTTTTAATTATTTTTATTTTTTTTATTTTTTTGGTTATATTAAATTTGTTTATTTTTGTGAAAGTTAGACCTAAATATTTGTATTCTTGTACGTTTTCTAGTTTGTGGTTTCCTATGGATAAGATTTTTTATAATCATTTTTGTTGCCATTGAAAATTTTTATTTTAGTTTTTATCTGCATTACTTTTTTAGTTTCCATTTGTTACAGTACTGTTAAAACACATTTAAAGATTGTTGTAGATCACGGGCATTTGTTGCAATAAGTGCAGTATCATCAGCATAGAGAAGGCATACAAAATGCATTGCCATTTCACAATAGGCATTTATGTTGTTTGTCGCTAAGGATACTCCATTACAGTGATTGCTGTTTAGATAGTTTTCTAGATCGTTTAATAAAAGAGAAAACAGAACAGGTGACAAAGTTTCTCCTTGACGTACCCCAATGTCACATGGAAATAGTTTTGAGATTCCATTATTTGTGCGAATACAAGATGTTATTCCTTTATACATTTGGTAAATAATTTTAAATAATTTTCCTTTTATATTATGTTCAACTAATTTTTGCCATAAATACGTCCTAGATATTAAATCGAAAGCTTTCTGAAAATCAATAAAAACACAGAATAATTTCATTTTTCTTTTCTTTAAAATTTCGATCAGTGAATGTAAATTAAAGAGATGATCTGTTGTGAAGTAACCTTGTCGAAAGGCAGTTTAGGTTTCGTTTAATATACTGTTTTCTTCAATAAAAGTATTCAGTCGGTTATTTAAAATTGTTGTGAATAATTTATAGATACAACATAGCAGCGTTATTGGTCTATAGTTTTCTGGTAATGAAAGACTACCTTTATTTTTAAAGATATTTTTAATAACCCCAATTAACCAGTCATTGGGAAAGACACTGTTGTCTAGGATTAAATTAAGCAGGACTGTATAGAGTGGAAGCATCATATCCATAGAAGTTTTGATATATTCGTTAATTATATTATCGATTATGGGTGCCTTGCCAGTTTTTAACCGTTGTATAGCTTTTATTGTTTCTCCTTCATCTATCTTTCTATTTAAAATACTATCGCTGTCCGAGTCTATATCGTTTAAAGTTAATTGTATTTCATTTTCATCAGTTTCACTTCTGTTTAAGTTTTGAAAAAGATATACAAATCATCTAATGGCGGTAAATTATTGTCTTCATTAGGTTGTTTAAGGATTTTGTAAAAAGCTTTTGGATCAGATGTTCTTAGTTTGCGCATTTGTTTTTCAATATTTTTTGTTGTTTTTGTTTTGCAGACTGTACGTTTGATAAACACTTTTTGTATAGTTTACTTGCATTAATCAACCTTAGTTTGCTTTCAGTGGTTCTGTACAAGCTATATATTTTTGTTTAGCTTTATGGTATTTTCCGCGAAGCGTTCTACATCGATTCGACTTTACAAATAGACCTCTGTTACTTTTCACTTTTACAGACCGGTTAGTTGTGCGAGCTCGTGCATGACCTAGTGTCAGTTCAGCTGCGTCTAAAAATAACCTTTTTCATCGCCTCCGTCGCTTTATCGACACGTGTTTGGATATCAACAGACCGGTTTTCAAGAATTGTAAATATGTTTTTAAGTGAGTCAAGATTAATTTTATTAGTGAATTCTCTAGATTGTTCGGGTCTCCATTTACCTACTATTGTATCTGTGGGGTATGCCATGTTACAAGAATTGTCTTTGTCACAGGTTTGTTTATTTATGGCTATGCTTATTAATAGGCCACAATGCACATATATCTGAAAATGTTTAGCTGTTTTAAATATATGATGAGTGCCAATGACATAATCAACAACACTACTGTCTGTACAGGTAACTCTTCCCACAAGTTATGACATGTGTGTATTAGCCGAAGTACGCTACGTTTAAGAACTAGAAGGACATGTTGAGGATTATAATGGACATTACTAAGTTATATATGTGTGTTAGCCGGAGTACGCTACGTTTGAGAACTAGAAGGACATATGGAGGATTATAATGGGACACTACTAAGTTATATATGTGTGTATTAGCCGCAGTACGCTACGTTTGAGAACTAGAAGGACATATGGAGGATTATAATGGGACATTACTAAGTTATATATGTGTGTATTAGCCGCAGTACGCTACGTTTGAGAACTAGAAGGACATATGGAGGATTATAATGGGACACTACTAAGTTATATATGTGTGTATTAGCCGGAGTACACTACGTTTGAGAACTAGAAGGACATATGGAGGATTATAATGGGACACTACTAAGTTATATATGTGTGTATTAGCCGCAGTACGCTACGTTTGAGAACTAGAAGGACATATGGAGGATTATAATAGGACACTACTAAGTTATATATGTGTGTATTAGCCGGAGTATGCTACGTTTGAGAACTAGAAGGACATATGGAGGATTATAATGGGACATTACTAAGTTATATATGTGTGTATTAGCCAGACTACGCTACGTTTGAGAACTAGAATGACATGTGGTTCAAGTTCAATAGGTGTACATTTGAAGAATCTTAATTAAACTTGTCTTTATTCCAAAAACAATAGCGGCGTTTATTGATGACAATACGCTTGTACTGACCCACACCCACTTAATAACGGGTATGACACCTCTTGAATTGATCACTGCAGTGCATCGCACGCGCATAACATTGACTAAAGTGTTGATTTTTGCCTGTGGAATATTGTACCATTCCCGAATCAGCGCTTGACGAAGTTCGTTGACGTTAGCGGATCAGTTTGGGATGACGCCTCGAGCGTCTGTCCAGACTATCTCAGACATGCTTGATGGGGTTGAGTTCAGGACATTTAGCGGGTCAATCATGAATGAAATCAATGTTATTTTTCCTAAAATAGTACAGTGTCTCTAGCTGTAGGAGAGGTGACATTATCATGCTGGAAAATCGAGATGTTGGCGGGGTTTTTTTATGGAACAGAGGAATGACGTGATGAGCGAAAATGTCATTGCAGTAACATTGATCATTTAAATTGCCATCAATGACGACTAGTGGTGAACGATAACCATGGGCAATGGCTGCCCAGACACTGACAGAAACCTCACCCCCGAAACGATTTAGTTCCGGAACACAACAGTCAACATAGCGTTCATTTCTCCTATTGTAGACGCGAACCGTGTCATTACCACGTTGTAAAGAAAAACTGGATTCATCCAAAAAAGAACAGTATTCCAACGTGGCCGTATGCAACGAGCATGTACACGTGACCAATTAAGACGACTTAGATGATGTCGTTGCGTTAAAATGTATCCGACGTAAAGACGTTGTGTATGTAAACTGTTATCCAGAGGGCGCGTTGAACTGTCCTGTTGACGACTTGCTGGATTAGTTGTTGACCTTGTAAAGGTTTTTCGAAAGTTGTGACTTCGTTGAATTTGAATAATTATAAGTATATTTAACGCCAGAATAACCAAGCATGGCATAATGGAAGAGAATACTCGAATAAAAATAAAATACTCCATAATGTCTTTTGTCGGAAAAAAATTGACCTCTTATAAGCTGTGAGTGAAACGGAAATGGCATAATTAACGCAACAGACATAACAAACATAGTGGTGCAGACAATAGTAGCTTTCATCCGGGTACAAAGTCTTTCTCGCGTTAATGGAAACCAGACGCATACATATCTGTCAAGTGTAAGTCCAACCACCAACCACGGCGATAGTACTCTTAAGCTAAATAATAGGGAGCCGATGACTATCTTTAAGTCTCCAAGTTTCCCTAGAAAGTACATCTTTTCAGTCTCATAGACTAGCGTTGTGATTAGCAAACAACTATCAGAAACGGCCAAACATTTCAAGTACACTGAATATGATAGGGCATTTAATTTATTGTCCCCCACCATAATAAACACTAGGATGTTTCCAATGGTTCCCATCACTGTAATGAACAATAAGATTCCCCAGTAAATGTCTTTGTATTTGTCTGCATCCGACCACAATTCAAGAAATGATTTATCATTGCTTTCTTGTTCTTGTCCATCGTCAGAATAGTTTCCAAAGGTAAAGTTGTCATGATCAGTTGAAGTATCTATGAAGCTGGATGTTTGATTCACTGGTAACAGCGACAGAGCTGTGGCAGACATTTTCTATAGTGGTCGCCTTGATAGTATCTCCTGTCAAACAAATACAATAAACTAACAATAATAATAATAATAATAAAGATAACCAATCATCGTCATTAAACTTGAACAAAAAGTGTTGCTGTGTGTGTGTGTCTGTGTGCGCGCGCGCGCGCATGCGTGCGTGTGTGTATGTAAGAAGAAGGAAGAAATGTTTTATTTAATGACGCACTCAACACATTTTATTTAAGGTTATATGGCGTGAGACATATGGTTAAGGACCACACAAATTATGAGAGGACACCCGCTGTCGCCACTTCATGTGCTACGTTTTTCGATTAGCAGCAAGGGATCTTTTATTTGTGCTTCCCACAGACAGGATAACACAAAACATGGCCTTTGTTGAACCAGTTATGGATCACAGGTCGGTGCAAGTGGTTGACACCTACCCATTGAGCCTTGCTGAACACTCACTCGTTGATCAGAATCGGTATCTGGAGTAAGAATCCCATGCCTCGACTGGGATACGAACCCAGTACCTACCAGTCTGTATACCGATGGCCTAACCACTACGCCACCGAGGCCGGTGTGTGTGTATGTGTGTTTGTTATATGTAGAACCAGATTCAAAACTGTATTGTGTTAAACGGCTTGGATCACCTACATTCTAACACTGGTGTTTGGTTATGTTGGATGTAATGGTCTGATTTCAGTTTTAGTTCATGGGTTTGCGCCGACAGCTGAACAATAACGTGGTGGACGTTTTTGTGGTCAGCTTTTTATTTTAGCATTTCTGTTTTACTCGAGCTTAGTGTTGTTTTGTGTTGTGTTTTAGTATATGTTATTCAATTAATGTATCATATACAAAAATAGTGTTTTTATTTGTCATACACATATGTGCTCCATAAAACCAGCAGTCACACAACCGTCCCGATTTTGTTATATTTGTTTCATAGAATATGTTTTAAAATGGATGGCAACACTTGTATAAATGTTAGTACTGCCATGTAGTAATCGTTTCTAATGTATGACTATTTCGTGTCTAGGTTACTTAGACACTTGCCTTTGTACTATACCAAATAAAATACCATAGGCGACCGTGCTAAGGTTTGTGTTTGACCCACAGATATCAGTACTACAACCCCTACCTCAAACTATTAACTGGACAAGGTAGCTTCCATGACTCATTTTCGATATAACTAGATGTTTTGCAACGCCCTAATTTCGCACAAAATGTGAGTGCTCATTTCAGAGGTACGTCATACATGTTTCGAGCACAAGACTACTTGACACAGTGGTACTAGATGAAATAAAATTCCATAATGTTTGTGTTTTGTGTTTGTTTGTTTGTTTGTTTGTTTGTTTTTGTTTTTTTTAAACAACACACCTTCTAAATGCTCAGAATTATATAACAAAATCCAACCAAGCATTGAATTAAAAAAAAAACAACAAAAAAACAAACAAAAAAAACACACAACATTTGCTTGCAATTTTGTATTTACTAAAACAAAAAACATTTTGTTTTACTAAAGCGGGAAGCATAGCCCAGTGGTACAGTGCCCGCCTGATGCGCGGCCAGTCCAGGATCGATCCCCGTCAGCTAACCACTGGTTTTTATTCTCGACATAACCATATGTCCGACGCCGATATTTTAAAATATGTTGAGTGCGTCGTTAAACAAGCTAGACGCTCCCTCAACTCACCCTGCACCCGTCCCATCCACTGCGCCAACTGCTTGAGTAGGCACACGGCACATGATGAGAAATGTCTACTACCAGAGGGCTCTGAGGATATTGAACACCAACAACAAAAATAACGCCAGCCAGCCAAAGGTAACACTAATCAAGCCAGCTCCCGTAATAACCAATGTCTCCTATGCAGACAACGTTAAAACCAGCGAAACAACACAAGTAGATGAGTTAAAATCAATGCTCGAAACACTATTTGTTGAAATAAACAGCATTAAAAATAAACTAGTAAACCAATAAACCAGTATCTAATACGGACTAAAGTAAACAAAAAAAAAAAAAAATTCAATTAAACGAGGATAATCTAGATTTCAATATACCAATTTCTCTCATAGAACTGAAAGCCACAATTAAAACTAAAAAAAAAAAAAAAAAAAAAAAAAAAAAAAAAACGGCCCGGATAAAATCAACTATGCCCTATTAAAAAGTATGCCGGGCGTAGCCCTGGAGGTGGTGTTGTCGCTCTTTAACAAAGTCTGGAGCGAGGGGTGTCTGCCTGAGACATGTAAGCATGCAGAATGTGTTAGCCTCCTCAAGGCAGGTTTTATTTATTTATGTTTTTTTGTTTGTTTGTGTGTTTTTTGTTTGTTTGTTTGTTTTTTTTTGTTGTTTTTTTGTGTGCTTTTTTAAAAATACAAACAGTTTATTGTTTGCCAAAAAATATACATTTTGTAGGCATACAAACATATTTACAATAACATAATATATTGTACACATTGCGGGGAATGGTGAGGTTTATAGGATATACCTATTAACAGTCATCACATTCAATAGTAAAATACAGTAATGAAATAAATACATAAATAAAAACATACTCATAAATCAAGGTTGTCTGTTATATGTGTGGTAGCAGTTATCAAGTATTTACAGTGTTTACACAGTAGTTGTGTTAATTTCAGAGTTGATGGTTTATTATAATACTAAGTTTTAATATATTTATAGCTTATAGTATAGTAAAATGGACACACTAGAACAAAGTGATATTCGTCTTCTAGTACATTCATGTTGCAGAGATTACATATCCTATTGCTTCTATTGATATGGTGGTATCTGCCCGTTTCTATGGTGAGATTATGTGCAGAAAGTCTAAATTTACTCAAAATACGTTTATATTTCAGGGCGATAGGTTTCTGAAGGTAAGGTTGTAGACACAAATTATTAACAATGAATTTGTATAGGAGACACTTTGGAGAATTATTAAATTAAGCAAATATAGCCTGAATAAATTGATATGTCATTCTCTGCTTGAATAATGAAAAATATTCTGCTATTTTGTACATTTTGATTGTACCATATATGGCAAAAATCATTAGTGAGAAGGAGGTCTCGTACTTGACTAACCCAGTTGATGGTACGTGGTTTTCTTATGCACTCGTGAAAGAGGACGGTGTAACACTCTTTTAAAATAGAGTTATCAGTATTGAACACCTTTATCTAATATTTTACAATTAGAATATTCCTACTTATATACAGACGTGATCGGCCTAATTCATAATACACAATCATATTAGTAGTGCTTCGTTTCACGCCTAAAATATGTTTACAAAATTGCAAATGTAGAATCTCGTGGCTGTTTGCTTTGTTACAACCCCACACTTCACACCCATAAGCTAAAATGCTACTAATATATGTATCAGACAATGATAGTAAGGTGTCTGCAAGATTACAGATCAATAACAATTACCTCGCGTCTATGTAAAACCTTAAAAAACCTTATAAACAAGCGCCTCAACAACCACTTAATAGAAAACAACCTCATAGCCAATACCCAAAGCGGATTTAGAGCCAAACACTCAACACTAGATCAAATAGACTACGAAACTCAATTAACGACGCCTTCCACAAATCCTTTACAGTATTAGCCATTTTTATATATATATAAACTGAAACAATGCTTATGGTATACACGTCTAGCATTCTCTCCATATTCGACTATGGAGCCCAAGCCTATAGCAGCACCTCTCTACTAGTGTTATTTTTGTTTAGATATAATCCAAAACCAAGCTCTAAGAATAATAGCTAAAGTACAAAGTCTAGAAACTGAGTTCATTATTATGCCACTGGACTATCGGAAAACATTACAACACATTAAGTACTATCTTAAAATACACTCATTCGACCATGAGCATCG
>JAECMU010199540.1:0-10707 GCA_016106625.1 Dracogyra subfuscus
TGTCCCATATAGTGATTTTAAACATAACATTAACCAGTTTATCTTTTCGACTTGGCAACATGACTGGGACGGTGCGGTTGCGAACAAGCTTCATGCCATCAAGCCAGTCTTGGGTGAGTGGCAGTCCTCCTAGACAGTGCAGAAAGGATGAAGTAGTCTTGTGTCGTGCCCGCATCGGTCATACATATTTGACCCATTCATTTATCTTGAAGAAAGATCCTCCACCTCAGTGTGGGCACTGTCAGTGTACTCTGACGGTGCGCCACATTTTGGTGGAGTGTACGTTTCTGAAAGAAACTCGAAAAGATATATTTGGTTCATGATGTGTGATGGAATCATTTCGATTCCATCCAGAACTTATTTTACAATTTTTACGAGATACTGAATTTTATTGTAAATTTTAAAGAGACATTCCTGACTTTGCTTCATTGTAACATATTTCTGCTTAATAAAATATTTCTACGATTAAATTTACATATTGAATATATTTTCCTGTTTAGAATATCAATGACTGTATATTCAATGTATTTCTGGTCGTCTTAATATTTGTAACAAGCCCAAACTGGATTTCGTCTTCAAATAATTTCGTACGTACGAAAAAATATGTTTTAGGAAATAAAATGAAAATTAACCTAGTACAAATATTCGAACGATCAGAAACACGTTAAATAAACAGCCACTAATATTCTAAACAAGAAAATATATTTAATATGTAAGTTTAATCGTAGAAATATTTTATTAGTCGATATCATCTTAAAATATTGCAGCAAACTCAGGAATGTCCCTTTAAGTTGATATATTGTGATATTTGTTATTTTATACAGTCCTTTACACTGTGTTTTATTTAACTTTTGTATTTTTATATTGATGTGATTTCACATTTCATGTTTTCTGCATTACCATAGTGTGACACCCAATAGCCGATGTATTTTTCGTGCTGGGGTGTCGTTAAACATTCATTCAAAATCTGCGTCTACACGAGATAATAAAATTGTTTTTCATTTTTAAATTTTGTTTTGGAATTGCACTTTAAAAGCTGCATTGTCTGGTTTCAATCGTATACATTCAAGTTCTAAGTTCAAATACAATCATAACTGCACTTTTAATTCAATCGCGAGTTGTTGTCATTAACGCATATCGTCAAATGCTTACTAGCCACTTAGAACAATGTTCGCCATTTTGTAATACCGTACGGATTCTAGCAGTCATTCCTCGCAGCCAATTACGTTAGCAGCAGACACGCATGGCGACGTTCTAAACCCCCGGACTCGTACGTCTTCTATAATGCGTGTTGTGGTGTAATTTTTACGAAACTAGTTGAACATCCTATATTTCCGTAGTACAGAAGGATTTTTAAAGTGATACTACATATATTATAAAAGTGCTTAATAAAATGGTTAAGTTGTATTTATACGGATATTAGTGAAAATGAGTCTTGGTTGTCATTTTGTTTTTGTGTTGTTTTTATATGAAGATACTCTTTAAAACTCTAAACTTTTAAGTTGTAGTGAATAATAAAAAATAGCGTAATAGTGTGTTTAAAAGTGTGAAATACAGGTAGCAATCGAAAGGCGTACGTGTCCGATGTTTATAACGTCGACATGAGTGCTGAAATTGACTGCTATCGTAATTGTCTGCTACGAATTGACTGCTCTGTTTTTGTAATGCAACAATAGCTGAAACGTACTATTTTTAGCCCGGTGATTGCCCGCAAAAGTGTCCTACTTTCAAAATTCTTGGTTTATTTTTAACTTGGAAAAGCCAGTGTAGTGAAACAAATTCAGACTGCGGCGTCTTATATGCACCAAACGTAATGGGATTTTCTGTTCTATATGTTTAAATAATAACAATATATTCCAGACAGTGCCGCTTTAAATGACTAATGTGGATATATTCGTGTTATTTCAAAACAATAACACTAATAAATATATAATCGGGCAAATCGAATCACCTTTGGGGCGAAACGACTGCATACGAATAACATTTAGAACGAACCAACCTTGGGTGAACGAGTCTAAGAGCGAAACAACACAGTGTTCGAAATGGGTTTAGGGCGAAACGACCCGGATTCAACAGAAATTGGTCTGCACATTTTACTGCTTTGGCATTCAGGCATATAAATATTGTATTGTACATAGATGCTTATTGATTTATACTTTGATATGTATTTATGATGTTGAATTAGGTAATACAGAAATATTACGATAAAGTGTTCAATTCTGCTAGTGCTGGGGTGTCGTTAAACATTCATTCATTCAATTCTTCTACTTGAAATTTTGATTTCGACATATAGCCGCTTTCTGATGGTGGTCATCCACCTGTGCACCCGCACAGTACACGGCAAAGTCAAAACGCAACGTACTTCTGAATAAATAATTTAACAAAGACAGAATTTGACAAGGATAATTTTGGGAAAAATACCCTTAAATTATTATTATTATTATTTATTTTTGGTCAGAACGGCGGTAAAAATTTATAAAAAATGTAGGTTTGCATTTTTATTTTTCCAGCGGTCATGTTTTCCGCATTACCATAGTGTGACACCCAATAGCTGATGTATTTTTCGTGCTGGGGTGTCGTTAAACATTTATTCATTCATTTTCCAACGGGACTTTTTAGTGAACTTCGGCGGATCCGTAAACCATTTAATAAAAAATAGGTGGCCTAAGATTATATGTGAAAATTACCAAATGTTAGACATCCAACAGCAGATGGAAGCAAGGATAGGATATGTTTTATTTAACCACGCACTCAACACATTTTATTTACGGTTGTATGGCGTCGGATGATTATTAAATCAATATGCTCTAACTTTGATGTTAGATCCTATACACAAGCAGGGACTTAGGCTTTGTCTTGGTGCGTGAAATGTGAAGCTCGACATCCAGTGTGTCTTTTTATCTATTGCCAATAAAGATTCATTTTATTGGAATGAATGACTGTTTAACGACACCCCAGCACGAAAAATACATCTGCTATTGGGTGTCAAACTATGGTAATTGAAAAACAATGTGATTATTTTGTTGGGTGCCCAGCCATGTTGCCAAGTCTGCTTTTCATTTGCCTCATGCCGGAGCTGGCATTTTGCCATAGTTTGACACCCAATAGCCGATGTATTTTTCGTGCTGGGGTGTCGTTAATCATTCATTCATTCATGCATTGTTTACTTTAGTATATTTTATTTAAAAATATATACATGGTTAATGTGTTACTAGTATACAAACTAAACTTTGAAAGTTATACTAACACTTGATTAATTCTGAAATAGTAATTGTCGATAATATGTTGTCAATATCAAACTGGTTTTAAATAAAGACTCTAGTACCGTATCCTCAACAGAACGTTCTTCGTACAGCGCAAGATTTCTCTTTTACATTTTTTAAGACGAGCCCTACAATTTGAAATCGGCAAACGCACCTGTTAACTGAAATTCACAACAGGCTGTCGTTTGTACTTTTCCGATCTAAGGCGGCACTGACAACGAATCGAGTGTATACTTTTAAAGATATCCATTCATAGCGAACACACACAAGTGTTTTTAAAAGTGCATTTGAGCTTGTATTTCATATTTGTACATGATGTTATAATATGGAAAATAGACAATGTAACTTTAAACGTGTTTCTGATCGTTCTAATATATATATATATGTACTTAGGTTACATTAATTTTATTTCCCAACATATTTGTTTCGTATGTACGAAATTATTTGAAGACAGTTTTGGCTTCTTACAAATTTTAAGACGACCAGAAAGACATTGAATATACACAGACAGTGAAATTCTAAACAAGAACATATATTTAATATGTAAGTTTAATCGTAGAAATATTTTATTAGTCGGAAACATTTTACAATGAGACAAACTCGGGAATGTCTCTTTAAGTGTTACATGACTAACATTCCTATCGGTTCAGTACAATTCCTGGTAATTGTGAGGAGAAGTTCTCATGGTTTTATTCTCGCGTACATTTGTGTTTTTAAACTTATGTTGGCGACATGCCATGTTACATGGCGAACGTTACGCCGCCATCTTGCGTAAAAACACTGACTGTAGTACTAGTTTATTCGAATTTAACTGGGTACAGATATGAAAAAAGAGGCAAATAAACAAAAAGGTCATCGGTTTCAATGTGGCTAAACCAAATATCGAAATTTCCAGTGACACGAGCACTGTCTGTGATCCATTGAACGCGACAGATAAGAGGCAATTCTTCATCTGTGGGTAAATCGGATGAAAATCTGCTAAAGAGGCATATTTAAATAACCTTTACGGCATGGTGTATTCACTGGCGATATCTGTTTGCAGATAGAATTGCAGTGATGAGGATTTTGTTCATTACGGTGAGTGTTTGGAGAAGCATCGCCAAGTTGATTTTTTCCCCTCGGATCTTAAATATAATTTTATTTCCTAAAATAGGTGAAATTTCTTTAAGATAAAAAGGGACATTCCTGAGTTTGATGCATTGTAAGATGTTTCCGACTAATAAAATATTTCTACAATTAAAATTACATATTAAATATATTTTCTCATTTAGAATATCAGTGTCTGTATTTTCAATGTGTTTTTGGTCGTCTAAATATTTGCAAGAAGCCCAAACTGGATTTCGTCTTCAAATAATTTCTTAAGTACGAAAAAAAAAATATTTTAGAAAATAAAATGAAATAAAACCTACTACAAATATTAAAATGATCAGAAACACGTTTAATATACATCCACTAATATTTTATGCAGAAAAATAAGTAATTATAATCGTTAAAAAGTCTGTTAGTAAATAATATCTTAAAGCTGCTTTGTCTGGATATCATATTATAATATATATAGATATGAAATACAAGCTCAAATGCACTTTTAAAAAACTCGTGCGTGTTCGCTATGAACGGATATCGTCAAAAGTATACGCTTGATTGTAGTCATTGCCGCCATAGCTCGGCAAAGTTCAAACTACAGCCTGTTGTCAGTTTCAGTTAGCACGTGCGGTTGTCGATTTCAAATTGTAGGGTTTGTCTCAAAAAATTAAAAGAGAAATATTGCACTGTACGAAGAACGTTCGTTTGATGATACAATTCAATTCTTTATTCACCGTAAGCACAGCGGCTTATTGGTATGAACAAACAACAATAGTAGTAAACATACAATATTACATCATGTACATAGAATTAGGATAATAAAAATAACAAACACACACACACACACACACACACACACACACATATATATATATACACACACATACACACACACACGTACATATATATATATATCAATAAGGAGAATGTAAATTATAGTTTTATAGGTAGAGTATTATATACAAATTGACATTCAAATGCAACATATTATATATCTTGATAATTCCAGTATTTTTTTTATACTAAGGAAGTTCGAATTTTAAATGCTTTAAATATATATTTTCCCAATTTACACAGTATATTTTTGTTTTTACTGGTCAGCAACTGTATAAACTTTAGCATAGATGGCCTATTCCAGTAGTATTTCTTTATATAATTTTCTCTTAAATCTGTGTACAATGTACATATTAATACAAAATGATATTCATCTTCGACATCTCCGCTATTACAATAAATGCATACTCTTTTGGGACGACTTATTTTCTTATATCTACCAGTTTCTATTGCCAAAATATGTGAAGATATCTTTAATTTCATGCTTTATAAATATCAGGTATAGGTTTGACCAAGTATTGTTGAGTGTTTAAGTCTTCGACCAAGTATCTGTACAAAGTGCCGCAATTCACAGATGTATTTAGCTGATGGTAAAGATTCTGCAATGCTTGGTCAAAAGTCCTTTGTTTAATTAGTGATTTCTACCAGATGATCGTGATTGTCCCAAATATAACCAAGTCCCAACTCTTGAAATGTTTTCTTAATAAAAAATACAATGTTATTTTTATAGACGCAGCTAGATTTCATCTCACTATACATTGTACTCATTATACAATTATCAGTTTTGATCAGTTTGAACCAATATTTCATTATACGATAGGTACGTTCATGCACCAATTGATATCTACCTAATTCAAAATAAATCATAATATTGCTTGTACATCCTTTAACTTTTAGAAATTTTTTTACAAACGTCAAAGTGAATTTTTACAGTTAAATCTGCGTTTTGAAAACCCCAAATTTCACAACCATAGAACAGTACGCTAGCTACATACGTATTAAAAAACGCCAACAATGAACTTTGGTTTAAAAACAAGGGCTTGGAACTTTTCTTCATTGCAAAACATGTTTTTCTTCCTTGTTCAGATATACATTTTATAGCACGTGAGAATTTGCAGGTAAAATGTAGGACAGTACCAAGATAGTTAAATTGGTCTACTACTTCGAGCGAGTCATCATCATAGGACCATTTTTCATCATCTAGTAATTTACCACGTTTTCTGAAAATCATAATTTTGTTTTTTGTTTTATTTACAGTTAAACCCCATTTGTTATTATAAAGGAACAATGTGTCAAGCATATGCTGTAATCCATATATACTTTCAGAAAAAAATAATCATATCATCTGCAAAGAGTAACAGAAAAACACTGAGATCTCTAAACATAGTATCAGGGCAACCTCTAACAATAAATTCATTGTCTAGGTCATTTAGAAAGAGTGAAAACAGTATCCGTACTTAAATAGTTTGGTCCACAGATAATATCGATTCACAGAGGCAAACGCTTTCTTATAATCAACAAAACAGCAATATAATTTACCATTATGTTCCAAAGATTTCATTATTATAGAATATAGCGAAAATATAGCATCAACAGTGCTAACTCCTTTTCGAAAACCAAATTGCGCATCTGTTATAATGTTGTATTTTTCTGACCACTGGTATAACCTCTTGTTAAGCACACCGATAAACAACGTAGCTAAACAGCTTACCAAACGTATACCTCTGTAATTGTTTGGATCATTTATGTTACTTTTTTATGGACTGGTACAATGACAGCAATTGGCCATACAGTCGGGTAAAATCCAGTGTTCAGTATTACATTAAATAACTTACAAATCACTGGCAATAATATATTTTCAAGTTCGATAAAGAACTCATTCATAATACCATCTAGCCCGTGGCTTTTGTTGCGGTTTAATTATCTAATTACTGCTAAGACCTCGCTTTCATTAATTGGCTTGTCTAATTCATCAAACACAGTCTCACTATTTCCATTGGCTTCATAACCACAAGTCGTATCTAAAATAATATCAACGGAACTACTGTCCTTAAAATAATTGAAACATTCAGTTAGTGTTATATCAGCTCGATTCTGTTTACTTTTTGAAAATTATTTTTAAAAGTGTCTAGGATTATAATTACGTAAGTAATCTAATTGGTTTTCCTCTTGTAACTTGTAATGTCTTTTCAGCTTTAATTCCATTTTCTTATACTCATGTTTACATTCATGGAGTGATTTATGATTTTTTATTACACTTATACTTGTTGAATGCACGCAAGGAATCCATATATCGGTTACACAACTCCATGCAATCATGAGTGAACCATATTTTGTCGATTTTAGTATGCAAGAATACATTTTGTTCGTATTGGCCACTATTATTGTTACCGACTAAAGATTTCCCTCTACTTTTGTGTTTCACAACAAAGAATTGCTCTGTTATATCTTTTAGAGTATGAGTAAAACTATCAATAATATCATCCACACAATGTTGAGAATTTTCTATAGGTAAACAAGCATTCAATAAATCGATGTTGACACGTAAAGCCTCTGAACACAGAGGTTTGTAGTCAGCTGATCACCGACACCTATCGTATCTGTGACCTATTTCACCTGGTTCTTCCTCCCTCCCATCAGCCAATCGGAGGCCGACTAGCTGTAGCGATACGAGCAAAGGGGCGTGATCTGAATATTGATTAAACATCCCACATTAAACGATTCAATACATTTAAATAAACTTGGCTTTGTAATTAAATAGTCCACAACACTTACACCTTGCGAACAGTTGAAGGTAAAATCACTGGAGAAGCCATTATTACATCGTCCGCTAACAATACGGAAGCCTGATGCTTTACAAAAAATAAGTAACTGCCTCCCAAATCCGTTGATTCCTTTATCTGGGTTAGAACGGTTGTCCTCAATCATATCGTCTGAGTACGAACATACATTTTCTATATGACCAAGGACAGTATTGTTCAAATTATCAAAGTTTATATAGCCAGCTTTTTCTGCTGTTCTACTGTTAAAATCGCCAATTAAAAATACATCACCCAAGCCCGAATACAACTCGACACTGTTATGTAATTCCTGGTAAATATCGATTTCGTATAATTTATAGTAGGACGACTTTTGTGGGGGTAGGTACACACAGGCAATAAATGTATCATTATTGCGTTTACTGAGAAGCTTATCAATTTTCAACCAAATAATACCGACATAGCTATTTTCTACAACCGTTATAAATGGCTTAAACTTGTTTTTGATAATTACGATCAATCCACTGCCTTGAAAACACTTTCGGCGTTTCATAGCGAATACAAAACATTCGTAACCGTCAATTGCTAACTCGAACTCGTTTTCCAACCAACATTCTGTTAGAATAACTAAGTCGTATAGGGTAAAATATGATTTTTGAAATTATCGGCACATAGGTTTTTGCGGAAGCCCCCGTGCACGTTCCAAGCTATACAGTGTAATGCGTCATTCACATTCTCCGACTTGTCCTATGCAGTCACTTCTATGGGCTCGTCAACTCCATGTGATATCGGATGGTTGTGCGTATCGACAGTAACTGTTGGTGACGAGGAAACACGCGAACGTTTCGTTGGCGGTCTCGTATCACGCGCTTGGGTCTGACTGGGTCGTAGTTGACTATGCGTGTTCTGTACCACATCACGATACGTTCGCTGATCGGCGTGTATTTTTTCATCATAGGGTCTCCCATTTACAAACAATTTGTCCAGGACCAGTTTTGTCTTGTGCCCAGCTTGTCTTAGTTTCTTAGCCACAGGATAGAGTTTTTTTCAGCGTTCTTCGATCACGTACGGAAACTGTTCATTGATACCGTACGGCTTTCCCTTTAACTGGTATGCATGATCTTTGATTAAAGTTATGTCACGTTGGAATAAAACTCTGGCCACTCTGCCATACATTCCGCCATTATATGAGACACGACACCATACTTCACAGTTATTGGTCAGTGCAGCAGTTTTGTCGCCAACAGTGTTGGAGTTTGCCGCACTCGAACGATTTTTGTTGTAGATGGTGATTTTATTTGCAACACAATTTAACATGTTGGATCTCTCCAACAATTGTTGACAACAGTATGTTTTTCTTACAGTTTACCGCACACGACCAACATTTGTCGAAAAATACTGTTGATAATAATGTTTGCCGACAAATGTTGGCCGTGTGCCCTAGGGCTAATAATCTACCTCGTAACACGATTGTCGCGTTTTGTTACTTTGATTGTTGATAATGAATAATTCCAGTTTGCCTGCATATAAATAGAACACGCATACACACACGCAAATATACACACGCAAACATGCAAACACACACGCATACACATAATCTAAATCATAAACTCTAAGTAAAGTATGACTCCAGTTATAATAGTCAGAGGTATGCATTTGCGTTTAAAATGTTGGGTGTGTCCCTTTAAAAACAACCTATAGATTTCCGCTATTTAATTTTAAATTTTGACAGTTGTAAATAATAATTCTTTAATATGTAAAGACCATTATAGGAACCAAAATATGACATATAAACACAGACATGTTGATATTAGAAAATATCTGCTGGCGAATATAAACAGTTCAAGTGTATAATTCCAGGACAAAGTAAACTTCAGGGTTACTTTTTTATTTATGTATTTCAAATTAAAGGCATACGCCATAGTTGTATCTGAATAAATGAATGCAATATATATGTAACTATGTAGTCAGACTAACAACAAGGTGCATGAAACATATTATAACAAAACGAAATATAAGATTTCAAAAGAAACATCTGTAGTCTTAATAAACCTAAACTCGAAAATATTACGTTGACGCGTTATCATCCTCGTCGCAGCAGCATCAACCGCCGACAAAGTAATGCTCACATTTCACATTTTTACTCAGGCAAGGCATTTTGTATCCACTGTTTTAGAGCCATCGGAGAAGGTGTCTTAATTGCAGGAAAGGTATGCATAATAATCAACAGGTTGAGGATGCATATATTTATCATTCCATAAACCATTGGTCTAAGTATTGTTCTTGGCGTGTAGCCACGGTAAGGTATTTATGAATAATATGGCCTTTTTAAATAAAAAAGAAGCTACAGTGCATTACATTAGATGCATTTGTTAGTATATACAGTGCTTGTATAATAATGTTCTACGTTTCCAATCGTTATAATTGCAGAAGGTATGTATTCAACAGTTATTTGCCAAACTAAGGGAGATACATCTTCACAACAAATTCGATATAATGGTAAGACCTGTTTGGTGTTTTTGTTTAACGACACCACTAGTGTCCGTTCATTAATTATTCATCGGCTATTGAATGTCAAATATTTGGTAATTTTGACAGAAAATCATCAGACAAAACCAGCTACATATCATTGGATTTTTTGGGGGGTTTTTTTGTAATGCATCCAGCAATCTTGTATATGTACCAACCCACAGACACAGTAGAAAATATCACGGTCTTTGATATACCAGTCGTGGTGCATTGGCTGGAACAAAGCATACCCAGCCCAG
>JAECMU010199586.1:0-20641 GCA_016106625.1 Dracogyra subfuscus
TTTAACTAACATGGGTAATCAAATTAAAATATAAATGTATAAAAATAAATTTCTTCAAAAAAACCCCACTAAAATTAAATATTATCAACAGTTTCGCTTCATTTTCTATTACATTACTGATCTGATGCAACATTTAAAAAGGGTACCTCCAGTATTAAGGGAGTTACAGTTTGTAGCAGTGTCAAAGAGGGTGTCTCCAGTATTGAGGGAGTTACAGTTTGTAGCATCCAGTATTGAGTGAGTTACAGTTTGCAACACTTTAACTAACATGGGTAAAAAAGTTACAATATAAAAGTAACACTTTAACTAACATGGGTAATAAAGTTACATTATAAAAGTAACACTTTAACTAACATGGGTAATCAAATTAAAATATAAATGTATAAAAATTAATTTCTTCAAAAAAAACCCACTAAAATTAAATATTATCAACAGTTTCACTTCATTTTCTATTACATTACTGATCTGATGCAACATTTAAAAAGGGTACCTCCAGTATTAAGGGAGTTACAGTTTGTGACAGCGTTAAAGAGGGTGTCTCCAGTATTGAGGGAGTTACAGTTTGTAGCAATGTTAAAGAGGGTGTCTCCATAATTGAGGGAGTTACAGTTTGTGACAGCATTAAAGAGGGCGTCTCCAGTATTGAGGAAGTTACAGTTTTGTAGCAATGTTAAAGAGGGCGTCTCCAGTATTGTGGGAGTTAGTTTGTAACAGTGCTAAAGAGGGCATCTCCAGTATTGAGGGAGTTACAGTTTGTAGCAACGTTAAAGAGGGCACCTCCAGTATTAAAGGTGTTACTGTTTGTAGCAATGTTAAAGAGGGCGTCTCCAGTATTGAGGGAGTTACAGTTTGTAGCAACGTTAAAGAGGGTGTCTCCAGTATTGAGGGAGTTACAGTTTGTGGCGGCGTTAAAGAGGGCGTCTCCAGTATTGAGGGAGTTACAATTTGTGACAGCGTTAAAGAGGGCGCCTCCAGTATTAAGGGTGTTACTGTTTGTAGCAATATTAAAGAGGGCGTCTCCAGTATTGATGGAGTTACAGTTTGTAGCAACGTTAAAGAGGGTGTCTTCAGTATTGAGGGAGTTACAGTTTGTGGCAGCGTTAAAGAGGGCATCTCCAGTTTTGAGGGAGTTACAGTTTGTGACAGCGTTAAAGAGGGCATCTCCAGTATTAAGAGAGTTACAGTTTGTAACAGTGCTAAAGAGGGCATCTCCAGTATTGAGGGAGTTACAGTTTGTAGCAACGTTAAAGAGGGCACCTCCAGTATTAAGGGTGTTACTGTTTGTAGCAATGTTAAAGAGGGTGTCTCCAGTATTGAGGGAGTTACAGTTTGTAGCAATGTTAAAGAGGGTGTTTACAGTACTGAGGGAGTTACAGTTTGTAGCAATGTTAAAGAGGATGTCTCCAGTATTGAGGGAGTTACAGTTTGTAGCAATGATAAAGAGGGGGTTTACAGTATTGAGGGAGTTACAGTTTGTAACAACGTTAAAGCGGGTGTCTCCAGTATTAAGGGAGTTACAGTTAGTAGCAATGTTAAAGAGGGCATCTCCAGTATTGAGGGAGGTACAGTTTGTGGCAGCATTAAAGAGGGCGTCTCCAGTATTGAGGGAGTTACAGTTTGTAGCAATGTTAAAGAGGGCATCTCCAGTATTGAGGGAGGTACAGTTTGTGGCAGCGTTAAAGAGGGCGTCTCCAGTATTGAGGGAGGTACAGTTTGTAGCAATATTAAAGCGAGTGTTTACAGTATTGAGGGAGTTACAGTTTGTAGCAATGTTAAAGAGGGTGTTTACAGTATTGAGGGAGTTACAGTTTGTAGCAGTGTTAAAGAGAGTGTTTACAGTATTGAGGGAGTTACAGTTTGTAGCAATGTTAAAGCGAGTGTTTACAGTATTGAGGGAGTTACAGTTTGTAGCAATGTTAAAGCGAGTGTTTACAGTATTGAGGGAGATACAGTTTGTAGCAATGTTAAAGCGAGTGTTTACAGTATTGAGGGAGTTACAGTTTGTAGCAATGTTAAAGCGAGTGTTTACAGTATTGATGGAGTTACAGTTTGTAGCAATATTAAAGCGAGTGTTTACAGTATTAAGGGAGTTACAGTTTGTAGCAATGTTAAAGAGAGTGTTTACAGTAAGGGCTGTGGAGGCTATATGACACACCACTCACTTTTCCCTGTTATTCTGTTCAGAAGGCTTGAAATGTTTTAATTTAACACATGAAATTCAAACTTTTCTCAAGGAAGCATTCCCTGATCACCCTCCCCCAATAGGTTTGGGCCCACAAATACATGTATTTTCATCCAGATATTCCAGTGCAGTGTGGTCTTGAAAAGCGCACACACACACAACTAGATCTTATAAAGATCAAAGTGTGTCCTCCTCTGATATGGGCTCCCCTCAATTTAAAATATCCAGTGTAAAATTTACCAATATACAACTTCTCAAGACCGGATCCTCTCTAAACTGGAATTATCTCAATACTGGATATTTTCTATGTCCTGTGATTTAGGCTTAAACCAAAATACTCTCTAAACTAAAGACCGAATGAATAATTCAGTCCCAAACTCTTTATTTAGTGCAAATTAAACCAGACGACCATACATTGTCAATGATTATTGAGCCACTAATTGTTTTACTTATTGCTACTGTGAACATAGCCGATGCAATACCAGGGCGACCAACCTAATGGAAATATTTTTCTGGAATTTTCTGGTATTTTAATTTTTAAGTGCGTGAACGCCCCTTTCAAAACACCATTTAAAAAAAAATAATAATAATAATTTAAACAGCGCCATATTTGACATATTTAAAATATAACAACAACAATAAGAGATACATAACAATAAAACAAATTGTATTATTTATTGGAATGTTATGTATTCTATAATAAAAGTATAAATCAATCCACATAAGTGGCAGAATTTTTTTTTTCCTTTTTAACCATAGCCCTGTGTTATGGCTTGTCTAGTAAAATATGCTAAATATATTCATAAGTGTAAATAAAGTTATTATACCTAGTACAGCAATTAACAGAATTATCGCGTGCACACACAGACGGACAGATATACCAAGCATAAAAAAATCATCACCAACCCCTCCCCCCTAAAGGCTCCATGTTATTAGCAAGTAGTGTAGAACAGTTTCACAACAGTAATAAAGTGACAAACTTGGGAACAATATAATTTTTATGTACCGGTACATTGCTACACTGCTACAGTGGGGTCGAACTAATTTGTAGGTATGCTAATTAATTAATATTAATGCCATGAATGTGTCAGAGATTACTGGTAGCCAAATAGTATTTAGTGAAATGTTACATGTGAAAGCACACGAAAGGAATTTAAGAAGAAAATTGTGGATCAGTTTCTTTTGTTTTCGTATGATCGCAAGCGTTCTTTGTTCATGTTTTTACACACAGTGGCTAAGTTGCATGCATCGCCATAGAACCGACGTCTGCCCCGTAGTAATTACTATATGATATTTGAAACATTGTTAAAATTAATACATAAACTACACAGCAAGTAAGACAAATTGCATACATGGCTTCAGTTTATTCGATTGTCAAAAAAAATGTCATTGGTCGGCTGTTAACAAATACATCCAATAGACAAATGTTTTAGTAACAGCACAAAACAGTCGATAATATCAAGTTCAGGTTGCAATGGAGAATGCAAAATGATAAACACTCTTTAATAAACTCGGGATTTAAAATTTTGAAAATTTAAAATATATTCAGAAATCGTTGCTTCTCAAAAATATAATGATAGCGAATTTGGAAAAAATTGGATATTTGGCATTAATTCCGGAATTCCGGATATGGGTTAAACATTCCGGATTTTTCGGAAAAAAACCTGAAAGTTGGTCGCCCTGCAATACACACATGCCCAGGTTAGCCATTAGATTTGTAATCACTGTTACATATGACTGGGTACCATTGGCAAATAACAATTAACCAAGTAACCAATTAAAGATCAAATGACAGCTTTGATATGTCATGTCATGTCATGTCATGTCATGTCATGTCATGTCATGTCATGTCATGTCATATGGTTTAACGTGCACATTCAGAACAAGCTGTTATAGTGCACGCCTGTCATGGGCGCAAGAGCTTGCAAAGCAATCTCTTTCGTCCAAGACAGAAAGTTGGGGGGGGGATGTAGGAGGGACCGCCTGCACTGGCAGATGCAAGGGAGCACCGGCAGTCCGATCAAGATCACTAGCAGGCGGGGGTGGTGGTGATGGGGCTATGGAAATTTGAATGGACCATTAATTATGCCAAAAAGAAATTGTGCACATTTCAGTATGAAGGAATTTTGGCTCAATTTTTGAACGGTCGGCCGAAAGAAGAAAGAAGAAAGGATACACAACTAATATAGTTTTGGAATTTAGTAGATCGAGTGTAGCTGGTTAATTATATCCATAACAAACATATTTATAGTTTGCTTCAAGGGTTGACAAAACAACAATGAATTTAATTCAGTCTTTCTATTGTTTGAATTTGATTTTGTTTTAAAACCATTATTTAACAAAATGTTTGAATTGTTTAAGTGAGAAGAAATTCTGAACACATATAAAGATGTCCATTATAATTCTTTTAGCACTAGCCAAGGTAAAGATAGTAAATATGTCAATCAATCTTGAAATTATGTAATTTTAATTTGAGATAAGAAAATTGTCACAGTAAAAAGTAGATTCAGTAACATCTGTCACATTCTGAAAAGTCTTCATTTAACATCTTTAGAACAAAAGTAGGTTTAACTATTTTACCAATAATTCTTTAGTGCTTAAAGGCTCTATCCTGAGGTTTCTTCCCTAGCAAAACTTCTGTATGCCCACCCCGCCACCCCCTTCCCCAACAAAATAAACACACATCCTACTTTTTCATGTTTAAATTATAAAAAAACACTATCTCATGGTATGATGTTTTAAATATTATTATACTGATAAATACATTTGCTATGATCTTTGGCTAAATTATTGAAAAAAATAATAAATGTGTATAATAACGAGAATTTATGTATAAAATTATTTTAAACACAAATTAGTACTGAGATACCACAAAACATGAATGATGTCTAGAAATGCATTGTTTATAGATATCGTCAGAAAAAAGAAAGAAAGAATTTTTTTATTTAACGACACACTCAACACATTTTATTTTATGGTTATATGGTTAAGGACTACACAGATATTGAGAAAGCAAATCCGCTGTCGCCACTTCATGGGCTACTCTTTCCGATTAGCAGCAAGGGATCTTTTATATGCACCATCACACAGACAGGATAGCACATACCATGGCCTTTGATAAACCAGTCGTGGTGCACTGGCTGTGATGAGAAATAGCCCAATGGGCTCACCGATGGGGATCGATTCCAAACTGACCACGCATCGAGCGAGCGCTGTACCACTGAGCTATGTCCCGCCCAGATATCGTCAGATTCTAAGAACATGAAATGGCAATTGTGATAACGTAATCATATTTTATTTGTTGAACATTTCTTTAAAAATATCCTGAACTATTTTCTAGACAATTCAATTACAATATCATCAGGCAACATCTCAAGAATAAAGGTATGTACTCAAGAAAATGTACCACCAGGATATAGCCATCCAAAGAAGGTAAGATATTCTGTTTGAAAGAAGATGAAGAAAAAAATGTCACCATCCATCATAGGGTTGGGGGTGGGACCATAGATTGTAACAAACCTAATACATTTTAAATGAATCCATATCATATAACACCAGTGTGAAATATTTCCATGCAACGATAATCTAAAAATACACCTGGATATGACATTGGTAAACTTGTAACTTATCAAAGGTTCTTTTTTATTTTCAGACCCTTTTGACATTTTCTTATTTGATCAAATACCGGGAGACTCCCGCGGAATCTGGGAGGGTTGACAGGTCTGCCTTTTGTAACAAATTTATGGGTCAGTGTTTGTCTTCACCCTGATTATGTTTTGATGAGCTTTACATTTAAAATAAATGCAGGCTGTTGCATGACAGAAATATATAAGTGACTATGGATGCCATTACATTTGTATATTAATAAATCCTCAGTGACTGTATAAAATTGGATGTCTGTTAAATTTTATTAAAACTCATCAAAATCCATATCATGATTTTGAACCATGCATTAACATGCTTTTATCATCATAGCAGTGGACAATGTACTGATTTTTATAAACACAAAACTTCATTTTATGTCAGTGGACAAAAATGTAATGTCCGTTATTCATCACATAAAATAATTTTATTTACAGTTATATGGCGTCAGTTCCTTAAAGGAATGCATGCACAAGGATTTTGGACTGGTAGGCATATTCAACAATATTTAATGCACAGTATTGCTTAAAATTAACAAGTATATTGGAATATTTAATTAATAAAATGGTTAAATGTCAATTTTGTTCCATCCCAATGAATTCACCCTCTGACCAGCCAGTGCATGGTTATGTAATACTTAACTGTCACATCAAGAATTAGTTTCAGAACTGAAGAAACAAAGATACCTGATTTTTGTGGGATGATGAAACAGACATGCATTGCAGTGTTCTGTAATACTATCCATCCCAAAAAGCCAGCAAAAATGTAAATATTATATTTCAATACAAAATAAACCACCATTGTCAAAGTGGCTACAAAACAAGTCGAAATAACTGCATCATGTTTTGTCCATATGATAATAGTTAATTGATCTATTCTTTTAGTTGCCTCCTCCAGGTGTATATTTGGTAGGCGACTAGACAAGGCAATTAACTATCGCTGTCTAGACAAAAAAATATGTACCAGTATTATTAACATCATAGGGTATTGTTATGTATTTGTTATCAATCTGATGTGTCATGGCATGCACTAATATTTGTCTTTGTTTAATGGTATGGAGAAAATGCAGACACTTAAGTTATTAACATACAGTGGATCAGGAACCGTGTATCCATATTGCTTTTGAAAATTAAAATATTCTCCAAAAAGTAACCTGCCACCCCTAAAATGGTAATGGATATTGTCAACCAACATGGTTTTCTACTGTAAATAATTCTTCAAACTTTTGATTAAGGTGACTGTCCCATCTAAAATCACAGAACTGACCAACTACATAGTCCCAAAGAATAAATAATTATCACTTACTTATCGTTTTTGCTCCAACGTACCAATATAGGCATGCATAATAATAAGATTTTTTTTCTTTTAATTTTTTTCTGAGATAAAAATACTATAACCCATTTCATTCCATTAATGCACACTGAAATATATTTAATTAAACAGTTTATTATATTATATTATTATTGATTTTACAAGTCAGGCTGATCAAAGCAAATCGCTTTGTTGTAAATTACTGAGTCTGTTTACATTGTGTTTACATTGTGCATACAGGAGTTGGTAGGAGCCGACGTCACTACAGTACTGGATGCGACGAAAAAGAAACAAAATGGCTGTCCTCAGTTAACAGGAATAATCATGTTTGTTTTTGTATTAATTCTAAAATTACGCATTTTTCATTTTTAAAACTGTCAGTATGTGTTGGGGTCCGGGTATGGATCTTTCCAACACATAAGGCTCCTATTTGATTTCACCGACCCTTTAAAGTTTAGAGCCGAATTATAATTGCTAGTCTCCTATAGCCAGGCTATCATTACTTCAAAGGCAAACATTTATTTCTACAATTTAAGGGTTTCACACAATTTGCAAATGATATTAGTTTTTACCCATGTCCTTTTGAAGTAGCGTCCATCATGCACATATTCCTGGTTACTCACCAAGCCATAATATTTCTAGGCAATTTTTTCAATGGCACCAAATAGACACAAACATTGGCAAATCACATACACCAGATCAATTTA
This sequence comes from Dracogyra subfuscus, assembly GCA_016106625.1. Taxonomy (NCBI): domain Eukaryota; kingdom Metazoa; phylum Mollusca; class Gastropoda; order Neomphalida; family Peltospiridae; genus Dracogyra; species Dracogyra subfuscus. The sequence continues at coordinate 7,843 of JAECMU010199586.1, forward strand.
CTGAGGGTATACCACTCTAGCAATCAGGCCATGCAATTGCGTTGTCTGTCACCTTGTAATTGCATATTACAGAAATCTCCAACATGTGTGTTATGTGCGTGATTGTGTTTAAGAGAGCGAGAGAGAGAGAGTAAGAGAGAGAGAGAGAGAGCGAGTAAGAGAGATCAATTAATTATGACATTCATTGGTTAAAAGAAAAGGCAAATTAACTATCAGTAAATCAATACATATTTCTGCAATATTACTCTATCAATTTGTACTTTCAGCTATTATTTTACACATATTGAAACTTCTAAATACAGTAAAATTGCCAAATTTATATGAAATACATTTTTTTAAATACCCTTTTTAAAATAAATATGTATCTGCAGATTAAGCTTTCACTTTTACTTCTTGGATACATTTTAAAAGAATGAACTCTATATAGGAACGGGTAGGTTAATAAATATTGCTAGTGAATGTTATAAAATACTTAATGATTTTTAAAGGTGAAAAGTGAAAAATCTTAACGGAGAACCAAATACAAAGGTACACATGATCCTCACTTTTTTACAGTGTGAGATATAAAATACAAATTACCTCATTTTTTATTTTCTGCCATGAATATAAAGTAGTTCCATGGACCACTGTTGGGAATTCTGCAGCACTTGTTATGGGTGTCAACAACTCTTCATCCCTGACCTGCAATAGAAATTATGTAGCACTGGAACTATCTCTGGTCTTTACCCATCCCAGTAGATCTGACTGAAATACAAATGTATATGAAGTAACCATCAAGTTCAATGTTTAGTTTGGCAGCCCTTGAAAATCAGACAAATTTGCTATGGCAGTTAAGTGCTGTTGCAAATAAATTTTGCAACGGCACTACGACGGCAATTTGTAAGAAAAGAATAATGCTGTCAAAATTATTCATATATAATCCACTGCTGTAATAATATGCTAAAACATAACATCTCAACTTTACTTTCGTAAGCTTCTATACTGGAATAAACCAATTTATATTAATTAAGGAAACTGAGCTACACACGATAATAAATTTATGCTTCTCTCTGGGATCTGCAATTGCCTACAGACTTTTCACCACTCACAGATTTGCGACGGCAATGAAATGCTGTCGCAAATCAAGTTTGCGATAGCTTTTGCGACGGCATTGCCGATTGCTGCCACATGAATTTCGAGGGCTGGTGTGGTATGTGTACTGAATGTCGTATTGGACAGGTTAAGAAAAAACCCCAAAAAACTACATAATTAATTTTTTCTTAGCTATTTTTTATACATTTTATATATTGACTGTGTTGGATTTTCACACATAAGAAAATGTATGTCATCATATTTTATTGCCAACTTCTGAGTTTTGTGTGTTTGAAGTATCTATATTATGTAGAAGTAAAGTAGCCTAAAACAATCGTTGTGTTTACTTGCCTTCAAACATTGGGTGGTGAATAAATAATCAGATTACACTAACCGCTAGTGTGTGACCTTGTGTCGCTCGAATCATAAGACGACCCAGCTCATCTTCACATGTCTCAAATCTAGTCTTGCTATCGTTTCTGACAACTCGTTTCACTTCATCTTCTGAATATTGCTCAAATCTTGGTTGTCTTAAAATATCGGTGACAAACAAATATCCATCTGGAATTATGCAGGACATTATTTATACTTGAGATCAATGAAAAAGATATTAAAACATTTTAATATTGTTAACTTGGTATTGAGATTGCGTGGTCCCAGGGTTAGGCTTGTTTTGTTTTGTTTGTTTTGTTTAACGACGCACTCAACACATTTTAATTGCGGTTATATCGGCGTCGGACCAGGGTTAGGCAGTTCCCATACCAAATATATATAAAATATAAGCCAAAATCATATTTTAAGTTTTGGACAGCAAAAACACCATAAAAACTGTACAGACAATAAAACATCCTGAAATCTAGATAAATCCAGAATTGTTTCATCTTTAATAGATAATTGGCAGCATGGCGATCAACAGAATGTGATATTTTAAAAAGTGTGGTCACAGTGTGTGGAAGCCATTACCACACACTAGAAAAAAGATACATTTTAAAATGTTAAATTTCTATTCAAAATTAAAAAATTAAATACAATTTTACAAACAAATATTTTCCAAAATATCTCTATATTAGTTTGTGGAGACTTCCCCAGACAGTACCATGTCTTAGAATTATTCCACCAAAACTCTAGAAGAGAGACTTTCAAAATTTCCCTGCTGCATATAAATTTTCTGTACACATATCTGAAAACCAAACAACACTTTTGCTTACTTTTTATTTTGCTAAAATAAATGTTTTTAAAAACAAAAACAAATTCAAACAATGAGAACACCATGAATTAAATGTTGGGGTTTTTTTTTTTTGGGGGGGGGGGATTTTTTAAGCAAATCATGAGACATGCTTGTGAAGGAACAGGTTTGTGAAGGGCCTTTAATCACATTAATTTTGTATCTTTAATTAATAAAACATGTAACCCAAATAATTCAGCCCATCTCAAGTAAATGTACAACAACACAGCTCCAAATAAACACAACACATATGTGTACAATAATTACTTAACGATCAATGATGCCAAATGATCTTTAATTGCCAAACTGTTATTGACCAAACATACCTATGCAGCCACATGTAGTGGTGATGACACTTCAAATGGTTAACTTGAGCATGCGTAACAGGAGTAGGTCAGGTCAGAGGGTTTTATGTGCATGTCTATCATTGGTGCAAGTGCTGTCCTTGATAGGCTCCTCTGTCCAGGACAGGAAAAAGTTGGGGTGGGTGGTAGAAGGGACGGCCTGCAATGGCAGGTGCAAGAGAGCACCATCAGCCCAACTGATATCGGTAACTGATAGGGGTGGTTTTGGTGTTATGGAATTTGGAATGTCCAAAGGAAAAAATGTGCGCAATTTGAATGAAGGAAATTGGGCACATTTTTTAACAGTTCACCAAATGAAAAATGGAGAGCTATATGTTTTGAACTTAGTGTGCCGAGAGTGGCTTGTTAATCAGGAGTAAATTTTACACTAAATAAATAGGCCTATTTGGGACGGATTATTCATCCTGTGTTTAGAGAGCTTTTTGAGAGGTAAACATTAATGCTAAAAGATGTGTACATCACAGAACCTTGGTTGTGACTGTTTTTGAAAGAATTCTGGTTTGGATAGGCTGGGTCCAGTGTTGAGGGGTTTTATAGAGTACATAGCGCTTTACAATTAACTACTATACCTGATGAGAGTTTCAATCCACATTGACTTGCACCATGTCGCAGAATCCAAGCTAATGACTTGGATAAATTCACAAGATCACCACTGCTCTGAAATGTTTCATTTTTATTTATTTGTTAACCACATATAACAAACAAAAGCAATATTTTACAAGGACAGTAACATAGTACAAACATACTGGTAAGGCACAAAATGTTTCATCTCAATAAAATATAATTATCTCCCTTTCAAACTTCATATTCAAAACATTTTAAAACTAGAATAGCAAAGGTAATGGCTCATATGTAATATGCTGGATATTGAAAACAATCCACGTAACTGCTCTGTATTACATTTATGAACACAGAGATGTACAGTTTAAAAACAAAAAACATTTAGTGAAAATGTATACCAAATATAAATTTAAAGCAATCCATGAATGAATTCAAAAGTTATACTATTCATATTGTATAATATATATGCACATATAAATTTGCAAGAGTAACAGCTTTAAAAATACAACTAATAACAGTCAAGCATTATAAAATGTAACTGAGGTCAAATGACATGTTGACAACTAAGAATAAGATAATAAGATAATAATCGAAGATATCATCTGTTCAGTTCTGGGGTTGAGATCACTACTCCCCTCTGTGAGGATCATCCAGTTGAACATACTGCCAAAGCAGAAGCAGATGGACAAGGCTCAGAAAAGGGTGAACAGTGCAGTGAAATCACCGGTCCTAGGGGGAATGGGGAGCAGTTATTGGGCACCACACTGTGCGGTAGTGGTTAACGAATTGGAGTTGTTTAGAAATGATGAGGTGCCCCTGTCAAATAAGGAAAATGCTGTATATTTGGATGGAATGCAGGGTGCCACAGAAGTGTTGCTTTTGAGGGATAAGAAGGTTTTCCCATAACTTGCTTTAGGGGTATGGGTGGAGTAGATACATACTCACTACTATGGTGGGACATTGAGGGAACAGATACAGAGCCACAGTTCATCTGGCCCCAGGTTAATGTACAAGATTCACTCAAGTATGCCTGAAGGATTCACTCCACCTTTAGGGCCGAAGGAGAGTTTCAGCCAAGGAGGCAGGTATAATGTGGTTTGTAAATAGGGCAGTCACAGATCAGGAACCTGGGCTCATGCCCACTCTCTAATTTAAAGGCCAGGAAGGTTATCAGAAGGCAACCACGTATACTGGGTTGTCACTGACAAGCCACATACTCCTTCATGAGGGCAGTCAGTATGTTCCCAAGGGCCCTCCTGGTATAGGTAAATATTTAGCTGTCACCAGGGTATGTCAAAAACTTAAGGGGTTGGAGGGGTGTGCACGTACCTGTGCATACCATAATGTAAATTTAGATGTAAATACAAAGAGGTGTGTAAATAGTGGGCTTATAAATGGGAGTTTCACCTGTACATAATATATATAGTAATGATGTAAATATGAGTAGTTTGTAAACATCAACAGACGACTGTAAATAAATAATAATATGTGATATGATTCATGGTTGTGTTTTACATAGGAATTAATGTGTAATTCATATGCATATATAAATTTGCAAGACTAACTGAACAGCTTTAAAAATACAACCAACAATCAAGCCATACAAAACGTATTGTTAGTCACCGTAATCATGTAGTGTAAAATGTGGGACAAGACTGCCAGGATGTCTACTCCTCACTGACTCAGTTGCTGGTTGACACTGCGACACCTGTTTATTCAGCTAAGCACAGTATCATTTTTGACACTGGTTTTTTGCAGGTTAACTGATTAAGAATGTAACCTCTTGGTGCAAAAAATCTCCATCCAGTTTCTGGTGTGGATACATGGCAGGTTTTTAATACTCAAAATACCTTAAGTAGTGGTACATTTGAAATGGAAAAGTTTAGCCACTTTCAATAGGAATGTGATTTTTTCAGATTCCACTGTACAGATGTAGCCAGCATGTCAAACACCTATTTGTGAGCATGTGATCATATCAATGGATGTGTTAGTTTTCAGACTCAGAAGCAGTAGAGTATACATTAGATAATAAAATAAAACAAAACCTTATAAAATAACTTAATTAACTACTAATGGTGGAGCAGCAGAGACCACCAATTTGTGACATAGGTTCAACATAGGTTGAGATATATCAAATGTTTCTTTTGGGGTCAGGATTATGAAAATCAATGGTGACATTGTGGCAAATTAGTGTGGGCTGAGAAATGTGGGGTCGAAAACATATTTTGGAGTGAAAATTATAAAAAAGTACAAATGTAAAATTACAAAGCATATGCATACAACTGGTTTAATTATTACTTTTTGAGGCCTAAATGACTTTTATCACATGCAGCATTACTGTATTTGTTTGTTTGTGTGGCCATTACATAAAAAACATTATGCTTAAAACATCTTCAAACAACAAATGTGTATGCCAAAACTAAATATTTAGACATTATCTTCTTGAATTAAAATATCAAATTGTTAGACATTGAAGAATACATAATTTTTTTAGAATCAAAATATTCTCATTCAAAAATGTGTATGTATGTATGTATGTATGTATGTATGTATGTATGTATGTATGTATGTATGTATGTATGTATGTATGTATGTATGTATGTATGTATGCATATATGTATGCACTAGTATATGAATACAGTTGTGCAGTATATGACAAGAAATGTAATGAATATAACTCCCATATATATCACATATTGTTTATAAACATAATATGAAATATAAAACCTTTACTGTACCATTATATAGGTACACATAATCATGTTATAGTTTTATCAATGTTGTATATTGTAAGACAATGATACAAGGCACCCCAACCTTGACATTGCTGGTGATCTGGGGGGTTATAAAGGTTTAGAAAAAAAAACCAACCCAAACATCCAAACAAACTATTAGACCGAACATACGTTTTGACCACAGACATCCTAGTAAAGAATGTTCAAGTCTGTTTATCTTCACACCAAAACACATTCCATAATTTGCTCATGCATCACACGGCGGAGTGTCATTCTCGATTTTGACAATTACCAGGAAGGTCTGTTAATCACTGTGGAATATTATTTCTGTCAATTGTTTTCATCCTGTTGATCATACAGTTGTTATTGTTTTGTTTTTAGTCATTTTTATTGTTTGAATTTGCAATTTACTGATAAAAGACCCGTATTTAAAACTGTTTAATGACCTCACGTCACCACCTCACATTAGTATGACGTCATATATTACCAATGATGTTATGTTAAACGCAAGCATGTGATAACACATGTAAGATAGAAATTTCTTACATGGCTTTCTTTCATGGGGTAGCTCTGTCCTATATACCGGAGGATGAGAGAAAAACATTGCAACATTATATATAAATGGCATGCTTACAGTTGCTGAGAAGTCATATCCAGTTTGCTGCAATGCAAATGTTGTTACACAAGATGTCTGTCCCTTGATTTTGTTGGACACCACATGTATTTGATGAACTTTGTTACTGCTTGCTCTACTTTTTACAAGGTTGAAAAACGTTTTGGCCACATGTTGGAATGGTTCTGTTGGGACTATTTCTGAAGGATTATTCATCATTTGAATACATACATGCATGTCTGTCAGATAACACTCAATCACACTGTGTGAGCAATATTGCCTTTTACAATCCACGGAGTCCTTCCAGATATGGTAACCGCTGAGATTTTGTTGATATTAACTTTCCAATTGTTCGCAAACATATTTAATGGAACAGGTTCAGTTCCATATGACACAAATCTTGCTGGTGAAACCTTTTTCACAACTGACAGCAAGAAGGTACAACATCCATTGTTATGTTCTTCATTATCTTTACTGTCTTGTTTGCAAAAGATAGAAGAAATATATCTCAGCAACAGTAAAAATAAGGCCAGCCAAGCAATGTTCTTTATTTTTAAATGTCAAAAAAAAAGAAGAGAAGCATTCTTCTGGACATCATTTGTCAGACTGTTTGTGGGTCAGACTGTTTGTGGAAGTAATAAAACCGCTTAGGTAAGACCAATATGTGTTCTTTGCATTTCACAAATACAATCTAATCAAGAAGAGGCCAATATAACAACTGAAACTTTTGGAGGTGTGCTGACAAATATATTGATGCTGAATAATGACACTAAACATCCACTGTCTTACAAAGATATTTAATAATTTACCAGCTTACCAGCTTCAAACTCGCTGAGCCTTTATAATAACTAAAATTAAATTTGAATTTTTTTTCTCCAGTTTACAATATCAGTGTGTCTGCATACGCGACATGTTTCCATTATCCTAATGTTTGTAGTAGCTCAAACTTCCTGAAACATTTTGTTTATTTCTGTATGTATGAAACTATTGGGAGGTGAAATCCAGTTTGGACAACTATAAACATCAGGATGACCAGAAACATATGGTGTTATGTACAAACACTGATATTCTAAACTACATGTAATTTATTTAATATGTATTTAAAGATGTGAAAAGGCTGTATTTAACTATTAGATGGAAACAATGACAGCAACCTCAGGACAGTCTCTGTAACAGGTTATACTAGTAAGCATGCTAGTCTGGTAAGTTTACCCCTGTTCATGACATGCATGGTCAAGTAGCACTTTCCCAGAGAAGCACTATTCTTTCCAAATTACATAAGTATATTGCATGAATGAATGAATGTTTAACAACACCCTAGCATGAAAAACACATCGGCTATTGGGTGTCAAATAAGTATATTGCCCAACAAGATGGGCTATAACCAACTCTTTCTTTGGACATGGAAAACAAATCTGCATTGTGTTCAATAGTATGGAATGCTTCTACATATTGACAACTTAAAAACTTTGTGAACAAAACAACAATTAGTGCTGAATATGGTATTTTGTTGAGACTCTGTATGACAAAACAGATTGTCCTTCTGAATAGTCTTCATTGTGAAAATGCTCGGGGAAAACTTGCCTGGTGAAAAACTGTTCCTTACAAAATATAGTTTCTTGCTGCATCTTTGAAGTTTCTCAATATCTTTACCAGTTGATAGCATTGTAATTCATGACATGTTAGATCAAACATAATCTAAGACTGTTACTCATCAGTGATAACTACTTTTTAACTATTAGTCTTTCTTACTGTGCAACTGAATAGTTGTTTAGAAGATTGCATATACCAAGCAAATGGTCATGTATGTTCTGTCACGTGCAATTGTGAGGCATCAGTTGATAAAAAACAGTACTCTAACCCATTGACCATACAGAGGTACATCTACTAACACAGTATACTGTAGATAATGAAAGTGATTAAATTGAAGCTATACTTCTCACTGAGTAGATGTAATTTTCACTACAAGAGTTGGCTACATTTTGCTGTGCATGTTGGAACTTTTCAGATTATATATCAGTTGGTCATACACTTGTCATACTTTGGTCATATACTTGTCATACTTTGGTCAGTACTAAATTTATTTTCATTCTAAATCATTTTGTATTTTTCATTATCTAACAAGTTGAGATTCTGATTCAAGAAGATAAAATTGTATAAGTTAGTGTTGTTTTAAAAAGGTACAATCTGTTTCAAATACCTGTCTATTCTTGTGGCGATATGCACACATGATGAGCTTTGGCAAAGTGCTGACTATACAATATGCTGAAACAAAAACAAAAATATCAATTTGCAGACAAAACATGCATATTTTCAAGAGCAGTTTTTGTTTGAAAAAATATTTTATTGTATAAATAACAAAAGGATTGGGCACAACTTTGCCAACTTACTCTCCTATATATAATAGTAATGTATACATATAAAATATGTATACAAATGTATTTTAATAGAAGGTATTATGTACAACAGGATTTTGAAAGAAACTAGAAGTAAGCATGTACACATGCATGCCTTCAAATCATTAGTCTACTTTAATCTAAAATGATGTTTGCTTAATACATTTTTAAACACAAATAAATATTGTTTTATTATAGAGATCACTTGAGGTATTTCGCCGGCCATATAAAAGTAGTTGCAACATTATTGGTTGAAAAAATAGTAAATACTGTTTTCTGTATAATATCAAGTTACACGAGGTATCTGTAGTAAGCCCACATCTGTAACGATCTGCATTACAGCACTACACCCATGTCGTAATCTTGTGTGCAATATATTTTCTCTTCATTTCCCACACCAAAAGTATGACTGAACCACATTTACCATTGACATTACTGTTTTTTAAAGTATGATATAATTACAGTTTCTAATTACTGAATCTCTAATTACTGAGTTTAAATTATTGCAAACATTAATTGTTGAATAAACAAATGAAGATTAAACCTGCGAAGAGAAGTTGGCTGTTTTGAAAACTTATGACACCGTTGAGTATGAGGAATGGAGAAGCATAAATGCTGATAGCAAAAAGAAAATGAAAATTATTAGAACATCTGTAATTGGAAAAGAGTTTATCCAAATAATGATACAGGAAAATACGAGTCACGTTGGTCGAGTAGCTGCCCAATACAAAGCACTGCGTTAGTTGAAAGAAATTCTGCCATAGAATCATATAATTAAACAAATGGAATTTTCTGAAAATTTCCTTTGCCAAACAATGGATAAGATTCAGTCTGCATATTGGAATTCTACTTCTGCTACCATTCATCCAGTGGTGATTCGTCACAGAGTTGATTCCGAAAATATTGAGCATAAAAAAGCCTTGTTTACATTTCTGGCGTCAAGCATCACAATGCTACTGAAAGAACCGATTCCTGAAATAAAACACATGTTTCCTGACACCAGCTTCATTCACTACTGGAACCGCAGTACCAGAACCAGTTCATGATTACGATCACAAAACATCATGCCGAGTTGTTCAAAGTGCCTGCAAGATGGAATTATTTCGAAGTTGGCCACGGAAAATTTAAGGTCCATGTGATGGGATCGGTGGAACAGTTAAGCGTATGGCAACACAAACAACCATACAAGATGCACATGATTTGATCAAGTGGGCAACCCAGAATGAAAAGACAATCCTGTATTACTTTTACTCCCACAATCAGTATGATGCCACTGCTGAATGCATTACCTCAATTCAAGCGAAACTAATTCCAGTTCATGGCCTGATATATACTTGTGAAACATCTTGTTACTGTGAAGAGTGTCTCCATTGGGATCAACCTTACCATGGGTGGATACAGCACAAGCTTGGTTTAGGTGTACAGCATAATGGTGTGGAATATACTTTCCCTGTAGATGGTGAGGTCGAGTCAGATGCACTGGATAAGATGGCCTTCGAAACCAGATAATGAAGGTCCAAAGGATTTTCAGCCCTTTGTAGATTTGGTGGCTGCCATGTATGACAATGATTGGTTTATTGGAAAAGTTCCACAGATTGATCTAGATGATTCAGATACACTCATATCCTGCATGTCAAAACACACAGTGCATGATAAGATCATGTTAAAATGGTCATCAAAATCGGATGAAATATGGATTGAATTGAAAGACATAATTATACCAGTTACAGAGCCTGTTCCAATTGGAAGATTTAAAAGGTCTCCGAGAATAAGTGAGAGAACAGTTACGTGACCTCAGTATAATACACAGATCATTGATTGAATTAAGACTGTATTGTTTAGAAATTGTTTATATTTCATATAAATGTTTGTTACATCATTCAGTTAAAAACAATTTTGTTAATTTGTTTAATGTTTTGTTTTGACACAGATATGATATAAGAGCTACGCAATCAGCCATTGTTTGTCACTTGGAGGGAACATGTTACAGAAGCTTAGAAATATAAAATAATTAAGTTCAGTTGAACGTTTGAAGAAAAATTGTAGTATAAATAAACAATTTAAATTTCAATAATAAACTTTCTTGAGCAATGACAGCTAAAATATTCTTGTGTAACACCAATGACAAAAAAAATTAACACCAATGACATTCAAGACTATCCGTGAAACATGTAATTAATATTTCCTTAAATGTTGTTTTTTCCGGGGGTTTTCTTCAGCCTACAATTATTAAAGGCTAGAATAATTGTGTGTTTCTGTAGGCCTATTGAATGGCCAAATGTTTTGTAAAGTGGACACAAAAATAGTATTTATTTTTCATTTCCAAAACACTTACTTGTCTTTTTATGTCAAACCAACCTGAACTTATTAACAAAAAACACTTTTGTATAAGGATGGGATGGATTATAGTAAACTTAATGGTTTTAGGAGTTTTGTAATGTTTTGTATTTAGATACTTACTTGCCTTTTATAGCATTATTCAGGAGCATACAAATTCAAAAAATGTCGGGCGAGACTATTTATGTAATAGGTGAACTTGTTGGTCTATTTCAGCATTAAAAAAATAGGGGGGAAAGTGCAGTAATAAACTCTGGATTGTATACTAGTATAAACAGATTTTATGGCTATACTATCACGTTTTGGAATTTTTTCATCTTATATAAAAGTTTATACTGAAATTGGTTTCTGTCATACTTCATAATTCACCTGAATCATTTCATATACCCTCGGCATAATTCTGAATGCTTTCAAATTCTTATCAAATCACTGGCATGATATTGCAAGTAAGGTTTTGATTGGTCGAATGAATGGTCAACTGGACATAAGCTCCAACGGGCTGTAGTTCACCAAGATAAACCTCGCGTGCAAGCACAAACGGCGAGGTTTACCTTGTCAACAGATTCCGCCATTAGCAACTTCTGGACAACGGTTCTGAGGAATTTTGCTCGGAACAACATTGCGGTCAAAATAACGATTACCATCACATTTTTACATCCTAATCATATATTGTGATCTATTTCGAGCTCACTGAGACCAAGAAATACTTACTTTGAAATAATCTTCACTTTGAATTAAAGAAAAAAAAGTCTGGTGTTTAGAACGTCAGCTGAAATTTTCCTTTAATCTGTTGACAAGGTAAATCTCGCCGTTTGTGCTTGCAAGCAAGGTTTATCTAGGTGAACTACACGGGCTGCTGTTAGATCCACATGTAATACCCTCCCGTCCCGGAGTTGGTCACTGGTGAAGTCAGAGGCTAAATCTGGGGTGGGTGTGCCTGAACCTTTGTGGATAGGGGCATGTAAATATAGTTCCATGTCCATGTTCACATGTAATAGTGGAGCTAATGATTGACATACACCCAGTGGGCACAATTGCATAAAATAGACGTCAAAAAGACGTCTTTTAACGACGTCTAATAACAGTCAAATCTTGGTTGAAAATGAAAGAAATTATTACGTAATTTTTACTACGTTTTTTGGACGTATTTTTTCTACGTCTAATAACAGTCAAACATTTAATTACATCTTTTAGATGTCTTTTTTAATACATCTTTTAGACGTTTTTTTTAAGACGCCTTTTAGATGTCTTTTTTAATACATCTTTTAGACGTTTTTTTTAAGACGCCATTTAGACGTCTTTTTAATTACATCTTTTCGACGTCTTTTATAATATGCCTTTTAGACATCTTTTTGATTAAGTCTTTTTCATCGCATCTTTTAGACATGTTTCAGACATCTGTATCTGGCAGGAATCCCAGGACAGTTTTATATTTTATACCACAGACCCAAGTACAGGAGAGTGATATATCTGAATCCAATCTCTGAAATGTTAAG
>JAECMU010199637.1:0-12460 GCA_016106625.1 Dracogyra subfuscus
ACAATTGGATTCGGTATTCTATAGACAAACAATATTCATTACATTTTCTTAATATATAAAACAGTTTTCTGAGCCTGTTCAAATAAGGTTTTCTGACATAAATTAAATTTATTTGTTTTATGAAGCCAAATGCCAAGATATTTATATTCGTCAACATTTATAAGTTGAACGTCGTCTATAAACCATTTACTTCTATAGTCCTTTTTGTTTCCACCGAATATCACCACTTTAGTTTTTGTTATGTTGATTTCAAGTTTCCAGGTTTTGCAGTAGTCCTTGTATGCATTTAGTAGTACCCAGGTTCGTGTCAAAAAATAATTCTTTTCAGTATATTCCATCTCTAATATTTATCTACCCATCTGACAAGTTTAATTTTTTAAAAATCAAGTTGAACAGAATAATTGATTTTTCTCTCCCATCAAGTCCAGCCAATTTGTTGACACTGGTACATAAAGATTTGTTAACACTGTAGGGGTAAAGCAGATGATCACAAGTCTAGTCTTGGTAGGAATTTTATTAATTGTCTTAATTGGTTATTTTGCAGATAAAAATATTTCATCTTGTTTGATATCGAGCTTATGAAATTATTAATTTACTCTGTATGCTGTTGTTGTAGATACACCAATGCCAAGTAGATCCAAGAAAAGGCGAGTCAGTACTGATGATGATGACGATGATGTTGGGCCATCCAAAAAAGGTATTGTTCTGCTGTTAATTTGGGGAAACAATGTTACATCACTGATCCGTTAACATTATGTTGAATTCATGCTCTAACATAACAGCTTGTCATCCATGGCAATTAAAAAACAATATTGCAGTGTGTGAAACAACCAGTCAACGGCAGTTTTATATATTTGCCTATTTTGCAGCAAATAAAGATGAGTGAAATGTTACTTTGTTGTATGTAGACCTATTTCAAATGTACAAATGTTAAATATAGATAACGTACACCAGGGCCCGTGCTTATAAAAATATTAAGTATTAGATTCGAGATGCTAAAGTCTGAGGCAGTAACGTCATGATGTTTTATTTATTTTTATTTAATGTTGATTCTCTTGAGTAGTACTTTATTATTGTTAAAAGGTGTTTTTCTTCGTCTATTTTTTTAAGTCATCACACCTGCATGTACCAGTAAGCTGGGATTCAATGGCCTACGCAGCCCTGGGTCGATTCAGAGTCACAACAAACCTGCAGAAGTAAGAATAAACACATTTACAATATATCACTGTTTATCATGCAACCACGCTTCCAGTTACCTGCTAACACCTACATGATAATCTGAAGTGTTATATAGTCAATGCCTGATAACATGTATGTGTTATCTAGTCATTAGGAAATGAATTTTGCGCATGGCAAGTCTACATGCCACCTAATTTAACGAACATTCATTTCCAGCAAAACAGTGTTGAACTACATAAATAAACGTGTTATATTTACCGTACCATTAGAATACTTTTTATTTTTCAAATATCCCGCTTTAAATGTTGGCGCTTTAAATTAAACCATTAAATGACAAAACAAGTAGTTTTGCGTCGATGTTTACGACACATCGATAGCGGAAAGTATCTACGCATGATCAAACCATTTCCGATGGAAGTTTATTTGTTTTGTCTGTAACGTATTTACGCCAGCAGCTGTTAGTGGGGGGAATCGTGTGTTTATGTTTTATGAAAAACAGTCAAAGTATGGTTAAAAAGGGTTGCATGATAAAAAAAAAACCAGGTTACTATGTTTTAATATCGTCGTTATTTGTCTCGGTTTGATAATGGAGTAACCCCATTATCTAAACCTCGCCAAATAACAATGATATCAAAACGTAGTAATCTGGTATTCTATATATATTAGCAGATATCACATGCTTTGGGCTTTCAACACGAGCTATTAATTATTATATGTATTTTTAACATGGACATATATGGAAAAATCCTTGGCCACTGATTTTATACGGGTAATTAATAATATTGCACTACAGTGCCACAATTTGTGATAGAAAATGTATGAACCATTACTCTAATGATATAAAACAAAATAATGTATTACAACTCAATTTAGGGTGCACTAAAAAAATTAAAATCTGTTCTTGGTAAATGTGAAACGGTAAAAGGTTAGAACTACGTTGTTAAAACTATGATAAATTGCTCTCCTAACTTTAATAAATTACCATTAAATTTTATCCTGGCACATATTGTAAAAAAAACCCATTACATTGATAGATTCTACACACTATATGGTACCTATGTCAACTGAAAAAACTTTGTCGAGATTTCCTACAATAAAAAGAACAGTTTGTTGACATCTGCCATTTTAAAATTTTATGAAATGCTTTTCAAAAAGCCTCCAAAGTATGTGACATAATTAATTTGACATGATGATTTGTCTAGGTACATTTCATGACATTATTAGATTATGCACATCCTTCCACCCCACTTGAAGAGTATTCCATTAAAAGCAAAATGGCAGCTAGAAAAAGAGTTTGTTGTAGACGGTCTCATCAAAGTCGATGTAGTTGACATTGTTGTAATCTAGTTTGTGGAATCTGTTTCATTGTAATGGGTTTTTTTCACCGTTTATATCTGGACAAAGTGTGGGGGGAATCATTAACAGTGTGGTTCATACTTTAAAATATCACAGCTATCTGTTGATGTGATACTGTTATCAAATTGACATGTTAAGTTTCGAATTGTTTACTGGAATTAAAGAAATGTTTCCTTTCTTATCCAGTTATTTCGCAAGGATCTGATAAGTGCCATGAAGCTGGCTGACTCTGAAACGCTGCCGCAGGACAGTTACATCCTCATCTCGGACCCGTGGAAACAAGAGTGGGAGAAGGGAGTACAGGTCCCTGTCAATCAGTCGGAAATACCTAATGTTGTCATCAAGTGAGTGGTCCATCCTGTATTACTGGGATCTTGTTTATGATAGTTCAGACACACAAAAAGACCAGGCCTTCCGATTTCACATAAACAATTATTTCCAGTACTATGTAGGTAAAATCACAGAATCAAAAAAAAAAATCCCATGATTATTACATGGAGTATGACTATTCAACTGCACCTAAAAACAGTTTCCAATCGGTTCCCATGATCACAAGGTGCGGAATCGAAAAAGGTGTTTCCCATAAAATTTGAAATCCTATGGCCTGAAATCTTTAAAGGATGTGCAGTCTGTCTAGGATCGATCCATGTCGGCCCATCTGGCTATTTCTTGTTCCATCTAGTGCTCCTTGACTGATGCATCAAAGGCTGTGGTATGTGCTATCCTGTATGTAGGAGGATGCATATACAATGTCCCTTGCTGCTAATGGGGGAAAATGTAGGGGTTTTTGTCTCCCAAGACTAAAAGTTAAAAAAATGCCAAATGTTGGACAATCAATATCCCATGATGAATAAATCAAGTGTGTAAAAACCCAACTTATTTTGAGTAAATATGTCAAATACGTGTATGAGCAAAACTGCTAAAATCTTGATTCAGTACCTTAATAGTTGATAGTTAGGTAGCAAAGTTGACATTTTATTTTACTTATTATTATTATTGCCATAAGATTAATTTCAAGGTGAATTCTATATGTGTACTTGATAATATTTTTCAGAAAACAACTTGATAAGCCTACTTATGGTGATTTCAAACTCAAAAAGTAAGTATTTGTACCATTATTTGTATATGTTTATATACACTTTTAAAAATAATATTAATATAAATTATTGCACAAGTTAAAAAAAAAATTCATGCGGGACTTAAATATGATAATTTATTATCAACAAACTAATTTATAACAAACATTTAGTATGATGGTAGTGTCTATACATTGCTGCTAATGACATTCAATGAGGTCAGTTACAAATCCAGCTACTTTGTTAATCATTGAAAGTTACAGTGTCTGATATATTTCACAAACTACAACTGACCATTCAATTGTTATTTTCCATGTCATAAACATAGCATAGGAAAATAAAATAAAATAGTTTTATTGTTGTGCCATGACAGTATTAAAATTATTGTTATGTCCCATGTCATAAACATAGCATAGGAAAATATTTAAATGTTTATTGTTGGTCATGTGGGGAATAAAATTATATTGATGTATTTTGTACACTCAAACACCAAAAATTCTTTGTTGTCATTTAAGTGACATGTAAAATTAATCCAAATTTCTGTACATTAATTCTGCAGAAAAATCTTTGTCATTTGAAGAAGATGTTTTACTTTCTTCTCACTTGTTTCAGCCCCAAAAAGATGCTCCATGCTTTTCAAGATGAAGTATATCGCCAGGGTATTCATGAGTTGACAGGAATGCACCAGCTAGCAGAACAAGTTGTTCGATACGATCTAGATGATTTGGATGTTTGCTGGTTACAGCGGGCAAATGAGGATCGTGAGGAGATTGGTAATTGCAGATTAGATTCATTTCACATATTTTATTTTAACTTCAAAACATAACATGAAATACAACTTCTTTGTCTAAAAATAAAAATAATTTTTACATAAAATTGAGGCAAAAGGAAATGCAACATAGTTGTATTATGTCTTGGAATATGATGTTGAATATCAATTTAGAATTTATAAAATCTCACCAATACCTACAGCTTATGGAATATTGCTAGCTTGAACACTGACTGCATGTATGTTTGTGTCCAATTTGGGTCTGAGTTATTATTTGTCAAATTTAAATTGACGTTAAATTCTACAAATGTATTTTTCAGGTCAGACCCTGATTCATGAGTGGATCTTGGAAAGGATCATTGAGGCTTTTGAAAATCAGGTAAGCGGCACTTTATAATGATAGAATATGTGATGTATATCAAATATGGTACTCTTGAATTTTAAGCGTAAGTGAAGATAAACATTCTCATATATTTCATGCTGAATTATTTTGTTCAAAGTTAGAAGTGTTAATAGGTTTAATATGCTTTTGTAAAATGTGTTTTTTGATACGATGAACACATCATATTCAATCATAATAATGGTAATATATTATTGCGAATAACATTTTCTAAGTTTCTGGTGCTTGATTTTAATGGTCTTTGTTATATTTAGTTTTTTCACAACTCAAATGTTGATTTTAATATTTGTTTATCTTTAATGTTTTAGTGTCATGAAAGTATGCACAACATGATAAAAACAGAGGAAGGTCTTGGTATTGAATACGATGAGAATATTGTGTGTGAAGTTTGCAAATCAGTAAGTATTTAAGTATCACTTTAAAAACCTGTTTATAGAATACTTGAATTAAATAGAAAAATATGTTATGCATCTTTTGTTTGTTTGCCGTTTTTGTTTTTATTACACTTTTAATTTGGACAAACATTTCTGTTAGAAATAATTGATCATACCCATGAGATAGCTTTTGTTTTTTTAAACCTGATTGAAAAACACCTTTTTCACTGTTATCAAAGTACAATAAATATATAATAATTGCATTTGAAAATGTTCCACAGCTAAGTACAGGAATGGAATTAAAAAGACTGCAACAATCTCCACAACATTGCTGCTTGTGATACATCGGTTTAGCTTATTTTTTCTTTTTTTCCTGTGATTTTAGCCTGACAGTGAAGACTCAAATGAAATGGTGTTCTGTGATGGCTGTGATATTTGTGTGCATCAGGTAAGGACTTTTAACACACTAAAGGTTTGATTACATTTTTGAGAAGATTACGGAAAAATTTATTTTAAGCATTTCACAAATGTTTATGACTGTATACAGCTTAAAATCACAAACATTGTGGGTTGGTGTTGGGCCAGGATATGCATATTTACAAAATAGACATAACTGCAACATTTGACAATACATTTTGTTCACTAGCTGTTGGGCATGTCAAAATTAGTTCTTCACTAGCCCAGTAGTAAATATCACTAGCCATGGGAGTGGGCTGCCATAATCTAGAAGCCCTGGGTTTATTTATTTATAAGTTCCCTACCGATCCAACTTTCTTTCTGTCTGCCCATTCATCTGTCCCACTATTTTTCCGGATGTTTTTTAAAATTTTGTGTATACCGTTATCATATACTATTACAGATCAAGTTTAACTTTCATGATTATTTACCTATTTTTGACAGAGTTATGGTCCTTGAAATTAGGAGCTACACAAATTTGTTTTCTGTACTTTTTTTTTTCTTTCTACCAATGCCTGAAATTTTGTGTATGGCTTTACGATGTATTATTACAGATCACGTTTGACTTAGATGATGATTTACTCATTTTTAACAGAGTTATAGCCCTTGAACTACATATACAAAAATTAGTTGGGCCTACTAGGGGACATTATTGCTTTAGCAATACAGTCTGAATGCTTATTACTGAATGTCTAAAATAAATGTTTGTTTTATTACCTTGTAGGCTTGTTACGGGATTCAGAGCATTCCTGAGGGCAACTGGTTGTGTCGGACATGTGCTCTAGGTTTCAAACCTCGCTGTATTCTCTGTCCAAAGAGTGGAGGTGCCATGAAAAGCACAAAGTTAGTAGTTTGTTGTTGAAACTATTAATGATAGACACTTGGTGGGATATTTTACCATTTCCTTAACTTGTAGTTTTATGTTTAAGACCATTTAAAAATCATACAGATTATATAACAGTTATATGGTTGTATTGCATGACTGCATTGTTGTGTATATGTATGTGTGTGTGTATATGTATATGTATATATATGTATATATATGTATATATATATATATATATATATATATATATATATATATATTCATTCAATAGCCGATGATGAATAACTCAATGTTTTGCAGTGGTGTCATTGAACAAGCATTGTTATATAAGATTCAGAATATAAAATAAGTATCTTGTAGCAGTTGCTAAGTTCAAGAACTGTAGAAGTTGAATGTGGCTTATAAGTTGCTTGGTTACTTTTTACCTTTATATTTCAAAGTTAAATCCATTTCAAAAATTGAAAGCTGATTTATATGGGTATATTAAAAAAACACAATCCCAATGATATGTTCAAACAAGTAGCTTACTGATGATGTTTTTTGAGACCCCAAGATGAAACATTATCATGAGATGATGAAACTAAAGGTGTGCTGAACTAAGTGTTTCGAAGTACCACAGGACTACTGAACAATACTCAAGTACTATTTGTCTGGATACAGTAATATGAATGTACAGAGCTCCTATGTGTCAATTTTGTCAGTTGCAAATGTTTTTAAAATTTGCAAATTTTATTTTAACTACATAAATACATTTCAGGTTATAATTGTCATTTTATGAGAAAATACCTTTTTGTGTGCTATTTTCGGAGTTTAAAGTGATGTTTTGCTGAAATATTCTGATCACCCAAAGCTAGCCCTGAATGTCTGTAGTATAAATAAGCCTTGTAGTGGTACAGTAAAACCCCACCTAACGACCACCTGGTACTAAGACAACCACGCTTTAAAGGTGGGAATATTTTCATATTATTTTATAGTAAAACTATAACAGTATTACCAAATTCGACAATTAGCTGAAATCGGTCACGTGAGACGGAATTCACATGTTTACATTACCTTTGGGGCAGTGGACATCCTAAGGGTGAGATGGTGTCATTTGTCTAGACAGTTGTTAATCTCTGTTGTGTAATCATTAAGAAAAATAATGTGTCCAAGCTCACAAATAACCGTAATTTGATTGTCCTGGGACAATGAAGATTTTTGATATTTCCACACCCCTAACTATTTAACAGTGGTCATTTTGAATGATGATACTGGTTAATTTGGGATCAGGACTACCCCACTATTAACCTTCTGAGTACTGCAGGCGAGATATCTCGCCTGACGTCACGCCAGTTGACATACTGTACACTGTATACAGTGCATTTCCCAATTCATATTTCCCGCCGTTTTTCACAGGTCACTACCGGAAACGGGAATAAAATTAATGAAAAACGATTTCTGGTCAAAATGGTGGATTTTATTTAGATTTTTTCAACTGAAAATACTTTGAAATTTTGAGTTCAAAAAGTGGTTGACAACAATGGCGGCACATCGCGGTCATTTTCAGGGATCGATAGCTGATTGTGACAGCTAATTTGATGATAAATTTGATCGTTTTTCCCAACAACTAAAATCATCGTAGTTCGGGTTTAAAAAAAAAAATCTGGTTAGAAAACAATTGTTATCAGGAATAATGGACATAAATACTGGACAGCTGGCCACAAATGCCCGTAAGTAAACCCAACTTTTTAGATTTTTTGCCCAATTTTAATCGCCATTAGCTGATCTAAAAATACTAAAAATTAAACAAAATCCACGAAAATAATACTTACCGATATATATATGAACTTTATTTCATGTATTTATAAAACATTTAAGTGAATATATGTGAGTAAAAATTATAAACTTGTACCCACTCAACGTGGTTTTTGTCAAAACTTAATCCAGTAGTCTAAAGGTTAAGACCACTTTTAATAAGACCCGCCAGGTGTCACATTAGTGGTGTTTCACTGTATACTGAAGTGAATTAATGGTTGTATGTTTGTTTGTTTTCTCTTCAGGAGTGGAACCAAGTGGGCCCATGTGAGTTGTGCTCTTTGGATACCAGAAGTGAGCATTGGGTGTGCAGAGAAAATGGAGCCTATAACAAAAATATCAATGATTCCTGTACGTACTGTACTTTTTTATTTTTAAATATTACACTGTAAAATAATGCTTTAATTTCTTTTTTCTTTTTAAAAAACATTTTAACAAAATAATTTTCATAAAGTGCTTATATTACCTCGGTTAATACCACATCCCTGTATATATCACATTGTTTGTTTTCAAGCACTTCTTTAATTTATAATTACTTATAGTTACTCAAAGATGCATTAAACATTTTGTAATTACATCAGTTTCATTATTTTCATTTATAACAAGGATTTCTTTCTGAGTAGCATTTTCTGATTTCATTTTTTTTTAATTGTTTGAAAATCATTTCTTTGTCATTTGTTTACACTTTTTTTTTTCCCCATACATCCCCACCAGGCTAGTCGATGGGCACTGATCTGTTGTTTGTGCAAGGAGAGATACGGAGCATGCATTCAGTGCTCTGTGAAGACCTGCAAGACGTCGTTTCACGTGACCTGCGGCTTCCAGAACAACCTCAGCATGAAGACCATACTCGATGATTCGGAGGAGCCCGATGGGGTTAAGCTAAAGGTGAGTCAAAACTTGTTTTAACCTTTTAGACAACTGGATTAATGCTTAACAAAAACCACGTTGAGTGGGTACAGGTTGATAATTTTTACACACATATATTCACTTTAATGTTTTAACATTAGTTAATGGTGAATAAAATTAAAAAAAAAAGAAAAAAAGTCATGTTTACTTACAGGCATTTGTGGCTAGCTGTCCAGTATTTATGTCCATTATTCCTAAGAATTGTAGTTTTATGACTAGAATAAAAATTAAGATTTGTATCCCAGTATTTGATGATTTTCGTTGTTGGTAATACAATTAAATTAATTATCAAATTAGCTGTCACAATCGGCTATCAATCCCTGAAAATGACTGCAATATCCCACCATTGGTGTCAAGTGAAAATACTTGCCTGAAAAACACTTTTTAAACTAAAAATTCAAATGTATTTTCCATTGAAAAAAACAAAAGCTAACCATCTTGCCAAGTAATCTGTTTTTTGTATTGTATTTCCATTTCTGTTGAGTGAAAAATGGCGGGAAATACAGTGTACAGTGCGTCGACTGGCAGAATGTTAAGGATAAAAGATTGAATACTATATTTGGTTTAATCTGTTAATGACTAAACATGGTTGATTAAAAAGTGCATATTATGCTATTACGTGTAAAGTTTGCACACGTTTATGTAACTTAGGATACATAAGGTGCATAAATGTTACTTCTTCTTTCAGGCATTCTGCCCCAAGCATACTAGGAAACAGGACAGTTCACAGTCCGATTCGGACAGTGATTCACCCAGAAAGGAAGGTCTGGGAACACCACGCAAAGATATGACTAAAGAAGAGTTGGCCAATCTACGAGCAAAAAAGCAAGTTATTTCTGCCACGATTTAAAAAGCCTTCTTGTCACTTCTTTTTTTGTCACATATTTCATTGTTATGTTTTGATTTTAACTTTAGCATTAGTTGGATAGCTGATATTTCATGAAAAATTACCTATCTCTTGCAGTCTTTTCCTCCAATATAGATTTGCAGTATTTTACTTTGTAAGAAATGGAGAATAATCCACAAATACCCGTTGGAAACATTTTATCTTACAACAGGTGTTACATATGTTTTGAAAACCATGAGTTGTAAGATAATAAGACTCCCAAAAGGTACTTTGGCATTATTCTATTGGTTACACATCCTTAACAAGTCATTTTTAATGTACATGTAGTTCAATGAGTTTAAGGTGTATAAGTTAATGACGTCATAGACATAAATGTTGCACTAAAATGATGTCATCTGTTCATGGCTACTTGGGTCATGACCTCAGAACAGCCAATCACAAGGCTCAGGAGTGATGTACAACATACGTTCAAGACAATATTGATCTACATCAGACCATTCCACAGGTGTATCAGAAAATATTTCTTCATATATATTTTGAGCTATGTACGAGGATAAAATTCATGATAGTTTTTGGCATTGGACCAGACTTGAATATACAAAATCATACTGTACTGTGTGAATAATAATAATAATCCCTGCCCACTTCAGGATAAAAGAACTGGAGGCTGAATTCTATACGATAGCAGATGTTGCGAAGGTGTCGGAGGCGCTGGATGTTGAAGAAGAGATAGTGGAACTTGTTCTCTTCTACTGGAAGCTGAAACGGAAGGTTTGTTTTAGGCACTTTGCTGCTGCTTCATTAATTTACAGCTGACAACGAGAAAGAACATGAGCTGTGCATTTTAAAATAAATATTCCTATTGAAAATATGCATACAAAACAAAACAAAAATGAGGTGGAAAAGTTAGGTGAACAAATTAATGTCATGGCATCAGTCTCAGATAGGGGACAGTTATTGGCTCAGTCGGTTGAGTGCTTGCTTTAAAAACTTGCCTCGCAGGATCGAACCACCTCGGTGCATCCATTCCATTGATTGGATTTTTTCTCTCATTCCAACCAGTGCACCACAATTGCTCAAAGACCATGGTATGTGCTTTCCTGGCTGTGGGAATGTTTGTTTTGTTCGATGACACCACTGGAGCACATTGATTTATTAATCATCGGCTATTGGATGTCAAAAAACAACTTGTCAAAATTACCAAATGTTTGACATCTAATAGCCGATGGTGAATCAGTGTGCTCGGGTGGTGTCGTTAAAGCAAAACAGTCTCAGATATGTTAATGCAATTGGTTAATCAAAAATGAAAATATTGTAACATCCCATATTATCTTCATTGCTACTTCTATTAATCTTTAAACTTGTGCACATGAATGCTTATTGTGGCAAAGCTCATTATGCAAACAGATAAGGACCATAGTATTAATCTGAACTAAATTATATAATTCTAATTTCATCATGACCGTTACATAGATTTTGCTGATATTCCAACAGTTTAATATCTTTTGTTAATGTGTTCTTAAATATGTAATAATCGGAACTATGAGTATTCTTCCAAGCAGCGATCAACCTGTTAGTAAAACGTTTGTGATTAAAGTGAAAAATGTTTTATTAATATTTTTTCAGACTTATCCTTCACTATCAGCTGTGTGGACTGATCTATGTATATATTGTGTTGAAGCATGACCTACTTCTGTCCAATAAATGGGGAACAGGAATCATACTTGAGGCATAAGACAAACTAAAACACGAGAGAAAACACACGATTCCTATCATTACCAATCATTAATTTATTTCATCCCTCATTGTACATAACAAATTATTTTCTAAGTTTGTAATAACAAAATAAATTATCTGTCAGTGTGCTATCTTCATTTTTTCTGCCTTGTTTTTTCTTTTTTCTGTTGGCTAATATTCTTTATAACTGTACGACCATGGTATGTAATTTCTTATTAGTGGGTTACTGCTAATTTCATGAAGTAACCTGTTGCCCAGGTTTCTTTTCTGACAGTAAATACTAAACATAGAATGACAGTGAATAGCGTCTCGACATCAAACAATTTCATTAAACGTGCAAATTCCTTTCTGGCTCACTGTGTGTCGTCGTCATTTTTCATTTCAGGGAACATTTTGTTTTCAAAATAGAGATTAGCAATATTTCTGGTCATTTGAAAATTGATTATCAACTAATGTTTAATGTAGCAATCTCAGAAACTTGCATAGCAAATCACAGTGCTATATTGAACAAAATGTTACAAAATGTTATCATTAATTTGTTTATAAATTGAGGCATATCATCAGATTCTTAATTTATTTTAATTTCTTTGGATCGGACAGTGTAGACAGATTTCTTCTTGAATGCCTTGCTGTAGCAGCTTACATTTGGGTGATCTACATTACCTGAACGTTCCTTTTAACTGGGTTCTCTTCCTGTACGATTAACAGGGTTATAACATACTAAATTTTACTGTGCC
>JAECMU010199663.1:0-19333 GCA_016106625.1 Dracogyra subfuscus
TTAATGCTAAAGCAATAATTAGATTATAAATAACTTTGATAATCAATCAGTTAATTAATATCTTTTTCAGACAATTTCGTATTACAAATATTTGAAGTGAAAAACTCGTTTATCGATGGAACTATTTTTCGTCACTGGCAAGTGATTTCGTTCGCGTCCGCGTGGTACGGCTCCGTTAATAAAGGTTTTGAAAAAAAAACCTTTTAGATCTGCGTTCAAAATTTTATATCGAAATTACTTCCTTTTTTAAATATTATTAAATAGTCCGATCCTCTCTTATTTAATTTTGGACTGTCCTTCTAAATGCTCCAAATTATATAAATTTTCGGCCGAGCAGTCAATTCTTTTTTCTTTTTTTTGGGGCTTGTAAATGTAATTTTTTCTTTTTTTAAAATGTATTCTATTAACTTTTTACTAATTGCTATTTTAAAAATTCTGCCCATTTTCAACTCTAACCCTCCCCCTCCCCCCTACATCCCGAGTCAGGCCACCGATCTTATCGGAGGTCGGACTCGGGGATTGGCGTGTTGGAAACCCTAGTGGTATATGGGCACGATAAACTAGTTATCTTCATCATCATCAATAAAGGTTCGGGGTAAAAGAACACACAGCGGGTACATAAAAAGCCATATACAACTTATATTGCAAATTATAAAATTGGTAAGTTTACCATTTCTTAGATACACTAGGAAAGATAATATTCATTAAAACAAATTGTAAATGTTATTGTTGGACATATAAATGTAGAACCCTTCTTTTCAGTTTTCATTAAAATAAATTGTTATAACATATTTACTGGTTTCTATCCAGTTAAGGTTCAACCAAGTCTGTCCTTACATAAGTAACTCGAAAACTGGGGGCCAAATTTTCTTTGGCCCACCTGTTTAAAAACTCGCATTTAGTTGGTGGCCCCCCCAGTCGCTGCCATCTTCCGACGCCTATGACAGGTTAATAGCACCATGTTGCTCTCAAAATCAAAATACCTTGCCTTTTATAAATGTATAAGTTGTCCATGGATGTAAACAGAATCCTTTAAACACACCTATGTGGATAGTACTACATATTTCCTTTTTTTAAATTAAGTTGTGAAATAGATATAGAAAATAAAATGGCCATACGGTTTTTGTCCTTTTGAAAATTGTATAATGGGGGAAAAAAACCTTATATTTAAAACTACACATATGCCTCCAAAACGTCACTTTACCAGGCTTTACTTCAATTCTAGGGAAAACACTGTGATGAATGGTATTGTTGGTTTGCATAATGCATTTCTATACATGCAGAGGTTATTTTGGATACCGGTAGTCAAAACCTTTATTTAATATCCATAAATAAAATTATTTTCCAAAATAAAATGTTTTTCCTACCTACCTACCCTATATTTTTCCAGCATGTAATAGGAAACAGGTAATTTTTTATTTTAGGCCTAATTTCTAGTGCAGCATGTTTACATGTGCATTTACATTTACAGTGCTGTCCTGTGTATTCGCGCACCTAAGCATTCAAGGACCATTTTCAATGTGAACACTGTACAATACTTAATAAAATGTTTGTTTGTTTGTTTGTTTTTTTGTTTAACGACGCACTCAACACATTAGAATACGGTTATATCGGCGTCGGACATATGGTTATGTCGAGAGAAAAAACCCAGTGGTTAGCTGACGGGGATCGATCCTATACCGACCGCGCATCAGGCGGGCACTGTACCACTGGGCTATGATGCCCGCTAAATCAAATGTGTCTCTCACAAATGAATCAATGCATAATCTGAAATACACTACAAATTGTTTTATGTCTGTAGTAAATTATAACATTTTAAAATGGTGCATACATATAGGTACCCCCTTGTATCCAAAATGATTTGCATGTCCGGTGATTCAGCGCAGTAGATGTGGATCGTTTATCCCGATATTTATAGACAGTCCATGACCTCACATTTAGCCCATAAATGATACACTATTGTCCCAAAATTATTTTAGTACTTTTTTGTTTTGTCTTGTTAAAAATATTACTATCAAAATGAACAATCACACATGGCCCATCTCATGATCAGTTTCTGTATCGTTTTCTTGAGTGGCTAAGATGCCTACATGAATTTTATTTTTCTTGGGTAGATTGTGCACACAAGTTGATGTTATTTCGCTTTTATTTTTTTTATGTTAAACAATGTGACAAATGTGAACTGGAATAATTGTTAATTAAGGTGTAAAATGTTCATTTTGTTGGCATTTGTTTGTATTTTCCTTTTCAGATTAAATAAAAATAACCGAACAAAAATAATTACATTTATACTGTTTACTATATTTTTTTTTAATGCAGGAAAGGTGTTTTCAGACTGTTTTTAACATTCTTAATATCAATAAGGCTGACCTACTTCGCGTTTATATACACAAAAACAGTCGAATGATTTATTTTGAAATTATGATATAATTATTGATAATTCTAATTATTTATTTTTTTAATTGCACCAATAAATATGTTGATACTTGATTGACCATTGAAAAAGGAATTGAACTTTTAATTCATTAAAAACACCGACAATACGACAACTTCCTAAGCATACTTAAGCAAAATATCAAGTGCACCGAATCACCGGACGCGCCGATACACCGGACACGGTTGTACTACAAATAAAGGTGGTTTGGTGGAATTACATTTTTAAATTACATCAGTGACAATCTCAATTTTGGTGCCGCTGATACGTAGAACAAGAAGATTAGACATTAACCTGTGACAAAAACATAATGTAAATATGTTTTCTGCGTACAATGTTTATTGGCCTGAAAATTATTTAATACTTTTTACAAGTTACAAACATTTTATGATTTTATTTTCAAAATAAGATTTTGATGTAAATTATTGCACGGAGTATAGACCCTACACTGCCATAACAAGGACAAAAATAGACAGCCAATGAAACTATCGAAAACATATGACGTTTGTAAAAATATAGCGGAAACACCAGTACGACTTAGCACAATAGCAGCTATGTTTTTTAAAGGAAAACTTGGCGTTCATAGGAAATTATTACTGTTTTTCACAATAAACTAATGTGACTTGAGAAAGGTAAAATATTACTGTATGTACGAAGTATTGTTTTTATTATATTTTAATTGTTTGCTTATCGTATCGAAAACATATGACGCCAGGATAATGCACCTGAATGTCTGAAGAAATCTTGCGATTAAAAAATTGTACCTTTTACGAAATATTGATTTCAAGTGATATGCTGTACTGTGTACGAAGCCAACACACGGGAGCGAAAAATGACTGTCATCGCATTTTTTTATAATTATTATTTTTATTCTATGAGCACAGAGAACAAGAAGTGGGGAGGCTCGGGCGGGTTGAAATCTTGAGGACCGGTAATGTATCTAAAAAAGAGAAAACACCTAAAGTTTTCTCCATTTCTTTTCACATTACCGGTCCTCAAACAAGTGCAGCATTCAACAGATGGTGGCGGATGCAGAGATCTGCAGATGCTTCTTGTAACTCCCTACGAATGGATAGCAGCTGACCAGAAGAAGAATAAGGCCAACCATTGTGACCCCTCCCTCTAAGGATGCCCGTCGCAGACCAATGCAGGTGATGTTAGCAACAACAACCAGAATGGTGGCATCCGTCAGCAGTAGCGGTACAGCTCCCAGTACAATGGACCAGGAGGTGGAAGCCACATCAAGTGGTTCTGACAGGGTGGGAAGACGCTGCCACCATGGATGCGTGTCATGGGCGACCCTCACGTATTGAAGAGTTAGTTTTCACAAATCGTGCAACAACATAATGAGGTGCATCGGTCAGAACATTGATCAACAAACCCCTGTGTGTTTTCTATCTAGTACACCCAAAGAAAATGTTAGTTCAATAACAACAACAAAAAACACATGCAGTGCAGTGTAAGTTATCGAGACCGAAGTTCCGGCTACAGTGTGTGTACTGTGCATAAGAACGAAGTCTAAGCAGTCCTCACCTATCGATTCGTTGAACATCTCAGGATGCAGCCCAGACTCGAACAGACATCATCGGCGACGAGGACGGCTGGTATTCAACAGAGTCTGTGATGATGTGTTGGAGAGGCGTGTTGCAATGCAGTGACATGCTGGCAGCCAAGGCACAAAGGTACATGCAAAGATGCATTCAAGGAGCGAAACAGGTTGCTTGAGTGGTTCAAACGTGAACCTACAGCAGACAACCTGAATGCATTTCGTATTGCTAGGGCTAAGGCTCGCAGAGAGATTAGACAGAGTAAGAAATCATCTTGGAGAACTTTTGTCTCCAAGCTGAATTCACGAACATCCGTAAAATCTGTCTGGAATAGGATCCGTAAAATCAAAGGTAAAGAATCTAGTAACACAGTTCATCATTTGTTTGTTAATGACACTGATGTCATGTGTCATCGTGACATTGCAAATGCATTGGCAGACAACTTTTCTCATATTTCTTCTTCTGCTTTCAGTACAGATGCTTTTACATCTGTCAGAAATAAAGCTGAAAAGCAGTCCATTAACTTTTCATCTGAAAATGCTGAAGTATACAACAGGCATTTCTCTATGGAGGAATTGCAGGATGCTTTTCGTAGAGCCCATGATACTTCAGTAAGACAGTCAGATACACACACACACACTCACATACACACACCACCACCACCACAATACATATCCATGGACGTCAGCCATTTGTATAGCCAGTAAAACATTTATGTTGAACATCTTACCAATTTATTTCAGTATTACAGCATGGGGAGGGTTTGGTGGGATGTACTTACCTTGGTATATTCTTCAAGCATATCTGGGGAGAGGCACCAGTTGGGAAACAGAATAGATAACCGATTAGTGGCACTGTCGGAGCTAGTCTGAAAGAGCATGTAAAATATTCGCTTCTTCCAGCTCTCAGCAAGTGTACCTGGATTTCTATGGTAATCTATGAGATCACTTTCAGATTTGCTGCCTATTACCGTGCTTGCACTTTGTTCAAATCTGCCGTCTTTATTTATATGTAGGGATACGTCGGAAGCAACCTGGATTATGTGACGTGATTTCCCAAGGAGCTGCAGTTCGAGTATTGAAATGTACAGTTGTGATGTCATTTCCAAAAGAGAACCTCCCTCAAAAGTGTTTAGTATTCCTTCGGGATATCCGAATGCGAGATAGTGATTATTTTCTATTTTCGCGAAAATAATCAAATTCCTCACAAGCGTTTACAGATTTAATTTTAAACATATTCAGTGGGGAAATTATAATTTACTGATGCTATGTCTACTGATATAATACTAGCACCGACATGATACATTCCTCCGCCCCTGGCACAGAAACATACACAAGTCTCGGATCACGTTGCAATGAATTTATGAAACTTTAAAAGCTTTTTTCCAGTTGTTAAAATATAAAAGATAGTCACACGCTAGTGTTTTGACAACAATAACATCTAATGACGTTTCCTTTGTCTTTGTTTTGGGTGACTGGCTATAATCTTGAATTGGATACGAAAACAATTATAAATAGTATTTTGTTTTAGAGATTAAATATAATATAGCTAGCCGCTCTACCAGTAATAGTTTAAAACCACCCACTTGTACGCCGCTAAGAAAGAACTGCTACCAATTTTGAACTCGACCTCGATGCTTTCTAACTTACGGTCAACGGTGGGTTGGTAGAGAACTCCTAACCTAATTAGTGCTTAATCTAGTGCATGCACTACCAGCATCATTAACCTTTCACTAGTACGCCCCTAAGAAGGAACTGCTACCAATTCGGACTCAACTCGATGCTTTCCGACCTAGGGGCCAAAGGTGAATAGGTAGCGTTTAATATGCCAACTAACAGTGCTAATAGTTTTATTAACAAGGATTGTTCAAAACCACCCACTTGTACGCCCCTTCAAAAGAGCTGCTACCAATATTGAACTCGACCTCGATGCACTCCAATGAAAATGGCTAACGGTGGGTCGGTAGCGAATAATTCCACAACCAGTGTTATGAATTTAATGTACGAATATATGTACCTTGTAATTATTAGACTTGAGCCGTGAATGAATATCACCACACGGCCTAACCAGATAAGATTATAATAAAATATTCCCCTTTCTTCTTTTAGTTACCCAAAGAGTGCCTCACGGACACAGATATCACATGTATATACTGCACATTATGCCTCTTTCTTTTGCCAATAAATGTACTCCTCTGTTTTTTATTTGTTGCACTACTATGTATTCGCACCATGTATTACCAATCATATAGCTAACAAGGTAAGTCACTACGAACCACGAACAGAATTAACAGACGAAGAGAAACCAACAGAATTAAAACCAGACAAACGAACCAAAAGGTACATCATTATAGTTTAAGGGAATTTAAGAGTAATTAGTGACTAGTATACAATTGTCGACATGTTTTTTTAAAGAGTTATCTGTCTATAATAATGTTTAAATGCACATAGCCTACTCAGAATTGTACCTTTATACCCCCTGCCCATAACGATTTCATTGATTTATAAAACATTTATAGGTTTGTGAAGTTTACTAATTCTTAAAATTAAATTGATGTTAAGACGATATAACTTGAACTAACTTGAACAATAATACATTGTAGCAAACTGAAAACATAAAGGGACCTGTTTGCCTGGGTCATCACCTGAAATAAAAGTAGCTATATAAAAGTTACTGGTAGTTAATAGCTACTGGTATAATTAAAATGGTGATAACAGAATACATTCATTTAAACTTTGTAATTTTCATTATTTTTCCAGTTCACTGAAATGATAACTACGGTACAGAATTCATTCATCTGTTATGCTTATTTCATTTACATTATAAGGTCTTAAAATACAACAAGGCTCTATAGCTATTCTCTAAATGAGATTTGTAGTCCTGTTTAATGCGTACTCAACTTTAGAGGAAATAAAGTGTAAACTGAATCAGTCAAGATCTGAACTGGTAGAGATTTCATTGTAGTTTTTTCTCGCGGTACCCAACCCTAAGCTTGTGTACCGACTGATTCCACCAAACACATGACTGCTGGTCTTTTCAGGAACTTGACATTAGAATGGTTGTCGCTTGGATATATCTGCCTCGATTTGTAACCGAAGTCCGTGAAGTGGTCTCCTCTGCTAGCGATGTACGCCCACCAAGCAGCCCACAATGCATCAGAGCTGTCAGTGACATTGCACATCTCGAAATAGTACGAGCTGCCCATGTTTGTGCAAATGACGAACCTGCACGAGCGATCGTCCCACAGGGAGAAGTGGCAGCAGGCAAGAGGCAGAACGGATATCAGCTCGAAACCTTCTAGATCCAGGTCAATGTTAGGATCACTCATGATATCGGGATGCCGCCTCACATCACGGATTTTCTGTTGCGCAATGAGAAATTCTCCGTTGGTTACGCCAATGTGAACGTGACGTACGATTTCTGCGGTGGGACCGAGCTGGAAGCATGGCGATTCTAAAATCACCTCCGTGCACAGTCCACGATAGAGTTTACTTTTTAGCAATTTTTGCAGCTTGTTCCAAGGCATTCTTGTGGACATGGGCGTCATTTTCTGGGAAAAAAAAGTAGGGGAGACCGTTAGTGATAAATATTTTGGAGTAGGGGAACCACATTGCAAATGTCCAAAAAGTGTCCCCCACCAAGTGACGCTCATGCTTGTGAATGATACTGAGTTTGACTATTCATGTTTTAATAGTCTTACTTGACTTAGCAGCTTCAAAATAGTGTTGTCTCCAGTTATAAGTAGCCTCATAACCGTGTATGTAGAAATCGTCTATATCCGTGGGTAAGATTAATAGAATCTATCACCGTTGTCAGGTATAGATAAGGGAATTCCAACCCAAGGGACAAAATGTTTTGTGAGGGCCGAGGTTTACCAGGTATTATTAAATGTATGTCCCAAGTGAAATAATTTTCAACTGTCACGAGTTTTAGCATGACGTCGTTTGTTATTAACGTACAACGTAAATGTACTTTCATGGCATTTTGGGACAGAGATAATAATAGCAAGCCATATCTTGCCACGCGTGGCCAAAATTATCAAACGCGATAGACTTCGTGAGGTGAAAAACTCAGCAAAATTGCCTGCACACGACAGCTATGAGCAGAGCTGAAAGTATACATGTATCTGACCCCGTGCTTTATTCAAGTCTAGATTTAGGGTGTATAACCATGGGCCTTGATTTGACGTGTGCGAGCCACGTGAGCCGTCAGCTGAGCTCAATTACCAACTGACCAGTGGGAACAAAAACTGCGTCAGAATGATGTCATTGTGATAGTCTAAGCAAACTAGCTCAACATTTACATGATTTAGCTCATCGTATGCGGTGTAAATGCTCTAAGCTGCCGACCTCGGTGGCACAGTGGTTAAGCCTTCGGATTACAAGCTGGTAGGTACAGGGTTCGCAACCCAGTACCGGCTCTAAGCCAGAGTGAGTTCTTAAAGCAGCAGTGTTTGGAATAGTTTTATTATTTAAGCATTTAGAATGGGTGATCCAGTTCTGTTTGGTACATAAAAGGCCCACCACATCGCTAGTTTCGCACTGCTCGCTTATCTACATTATCTAGGTCAACTGCAAAGCCAATGGACAGCTTGTTTTTCATTAATTAGCATGATTTTGAACAATTTGTCAAATGTAACTGTCTTGATTGAGGGATCGTCTCATACCTCTAAAATATATTTATATCCATAGAGGTATGGTACAATACCGTTCCAGGGCTCGGTGAGGGATTTGCTTTGAAATTTTTACAGTGACCAGCGGTTGGCATACGCGTTACATATAAGGGTGTGTTAATAATTACGTAACGCTCTAGGGATAGAGAAAGAAGGCGGTATGTTCGATATACGTAACATTTATGAAGACTATATGTTATTTCTATTTATTACTTAGACCTAAACGTGTGGGTTTTTTTTTTTTTTTTTTTTTTTTTTTTTTTTTTTTTTTTTTTTTTTTAAATGCGCGGTTGGTCTAGGATTGATGCCCATCGGCGGGATTGTTCCAGCCAGTGCGCCATGACTGGTATATAAAAGGCCATGGTATGTGAAATCCTGTCTGTGGGATGGTACATATAAATTATCCCTTGCTAAAAACATTTTAAAAAATGTTTGTTTTTTAATTAAATGTAGCGTGTTTATCAGCGGGGTTGGGGGTTACAGACTGCGTTGAGCGAAGTTTATATGAGACCATGTTCCCCCATTAAATCAATATGCTCTAACAATGATGTCGTTAAACAAAAGAAACTAACTTTACACTTTCCAAATTAAATAATATTTATTTGAATTTGTCGATTTTACCACATGTAAAATTAAAAAGTGAAAACGGTAATTTTCTACTTTAGTATAATTTATTTAAAATATATACATGATCAGTGTGTTATACAAACTAAACTTTGAAAGTTCTACTAACACTTTATAAAATATTAATTATTAAATAGGAAAGTACAATTGTCTATAGTATGTTGTCAAGATCAAAACCGGTTTTAACGAAAGAATAGTACGTATCCTTAACTGAACGTTCTTTGTACAACACAAGAATTCTCATTTCATTTTTTGAGACGAACCCTACAATTTCAAATCCGAAAACGCACCTGTTAACTGAAATTGACAACAGTCAGTTGTTTGTGGTTTGCCGAGCAATGGCCGCACAGGCGACGAATCGAACGTATACTGTTGACGTTCTCCGTTCATAGCGAACACACACGAATTTTTAAAAAGTGCAGTTGAACTTGTATTTCATATTTGTGCATGATATTATTATATGGTAACCAGACACAGTAACTTTAAGGGCTCAGTGGGTAAGTGTAAAGGCCTTACTACACAGCCCTCTAAATTCGCGACGGCAATCGGCAATGCCGTCGCAAAAGCTATCGCAAACTTGATTTGCGACCGCATTTCATTGCCGTCGCAAATCTGCGAGTGGTGAAGTCTGTAGGCATTTCTCTCTCAACTGTCCAATTACAGATCCCAGAGAAAAAAAACATAAATTTATTATCGTGTGTAGCCTTTTCTTCAATAAATATGAATTAGTTTATTTCAGTATAGAAGCTTACGAAAGTAAAGTTGAGATGTTATATTTTAGCATATTATTACAACAGTGTATCATATATTAAGAATTTTGACAGCATTAATCTTTTCTTTAAAATTGCCACCGTAGTTTTGTTGCAAAATGTATTTGCAACAGCACTTAACAGCCGTTGCAAACTTGTCCGAATTTCAAGGGCTGAATGTGAATGTTTAATGGTAAGCCTTCTGGCTGTATTTGCCCATGCTAGTTTGTAATATTGTGCATTGACCTTTTGGGACATGGGTGTACAGCGCAAGAGACAGCTAGAGTGAATTGGTTAATGAACCACCTGTTGGGACCGGTATTACAGCCATTTGCGGTCATATAGCAAAACACTGAGACGGAAATGTTCACAATTTTGGAGTGAAAACAAATGCTTATATTATGCATGTTCGCAGTGATGTGAGTTGTTAGTGCCAACGAGAACCCGTTCTATAGGCAATCTCCATTTGAAGTTGGACAATTTAACATGGGTTTCAATGGCAGATGACATTTATGTAGTGAGACCTAAGGCCACTACATCCTTAGTTACGGGTATAATTACGAAGTTCCGTGTTCTAGTCAGACCACCGTTACGGGTGTAATTACGAAGTTCCGTGTTTAGTCAGACCACCGTTACGGGCGTAACTACGAAGTTCCGTGTTCTAGTCAGACCACCGTTACGGGTTTAACGAACAATACTATTGGACAATTTGACGCTTATAAACCATTGTAAACTGACGGCGAGTGCGTTCTGTATTGTGATTGGTTAATTACATTATTTTTCCGGGATCGAATAACAACAACACCCGGAAAGGTAATGACGTCATTAGCAACTGGAACAGGCGAAGTTGACGATTCAAGGGTATACAGTTAGATTGTAGCCAGGCATTTTTTTTCAATAAATGCCAAATATACAGCTAGTTCTTTAGAAAACCTATTCAGTTTACAATGGACATAACTATATGGAGTTTTTAGATTTGCGGGTGTTATTGTCTATTTGATGCCCGCCTTCGGTCAAAAATGACATTTGCAGGATCAAATAGACAATAACACCCGCAAATCTAAAAACTCCATATGGTTATCTCCTAAGTGACTTTGTGGGTACTAAATATGATGTCATCACGATTTGACAAACACAAAAATGACGTCACGTAGTTTAAAGAGTTTGCCTTACCGGGTCTCTGTTTTTCTGGTTTTAAATTAATAACAAAATGTCATTTTAATGCAATTCATTATAGATTTTGAAGCAGAATAAAGAGAACTTGTTATTTGTTTTAATTATCTATGAACATGATTAAATTAGAACGTTATAGTGCGTAAAGTGGTTTACATTGTTTCTATACAGGTCCCGTGCTTATAAAACTTAAAGTCTAGACTTTAATAAAATTTAAAATAAAAATGTTGACCACGTATTTATTTTGCGTTGTTCTACCTACCTGTGTACCAGCTGATTTTTCCGATTCTATATTCGCCTGTGTGCCAGTGTATCTTTCCGATTCGATATTCGTCTGTGTACCAGTGGATGCCACTAGACAGAATGTCGCAGGCCTCTTCAAAAACACGACGCCATTGTCCGATTCAGACTTTGTGGAATCTCTTGTGTATACTTTCCACGATTTAAAACCAAATTCGGGCGTGTCTTCTCTACTTGCAATGTACTCACGCCAGGCAGTCCAGCTGCAATTGAAACCACCAGTCAAGTCGCATATTTCAAAGTAGTACAATCGGCCTAATTCGGTACATACCGC
The DNA here is from genome assembly GCA_016106625.1 of Dracogyra subfuscus. NCBI lineage: Eukaryota > Metazoa > Mollusca > Gastropoda > Neomphalida > Peltospiridae > Dracogyra > Dracogyra subfuscus. The sequence continues at coordinate 11,774 of JAECMU010199663.1, forward strand.
AATTCTACATAAACGTTCATCTAATAAAGAAAGGCGTGTCAACGCTAGTGGCATGCAGCATTCCAACTCGAATTGATGTTTATTCAGGGAATTATTGCCGTTGTTTGCTTCCGAAATCGAATTATAATCCTTATGATGTGCAATAAAAAAGTCCAGCTTGGTTATTCCAATGAAGGCTGGGCGGATGATGTTTCCAGTGGGATCGGTTTCAAAGCATGGGGATTCTTGAATTATCTCCGAACACAGTCCTGGATACATTTTCGACATCGGAACATTCTGCGACATGTTTACACTCGTTCAAAGGCCCACTGAATTAATCCTTTTGTTTTGAAGATTTCCAATCAAATATTTTTAATAATTTTCTTTTTGGTGTGTGTTCTTACATTTGCTTTTGATTGTTTTGGTTTTCAGGTAGAAAATATATGTGATTTTACACTAACAATTAAAAAAAATATTACCATAAGAATGACGTAACTGACACTAAAATAACTTAGTACGAACAATAAATCTACGTCACTGACAACTTCATAACGTCACATATAAAATATTTACCAAGTGTAACTTTATAAACATTACGACGTTGATATTCAGAGGTAAATTATCTATGGTTTTAAGACTGTTTTTAAAAATTAAAATTTAAAATGTTGAAAACATGTTTGTACAGATAACACGAACTACATGCATGCTATATAAGTTACATTCCTTGTATCTTCTTTTACTGTAAAGATAAATATGCACTAATTATGAATGTTGTTATAAAGTTTAGGATCTAGGTTTTAAATTGCACGTACTTAATATTATATTATGATGAATGCGTTAAAGATATGTTTCACGCGGTATTGCAGTAGATTTTCTTTTATTGATTTAGTTGAGTTCTTTTTCTTTTCTTTTATTATTATTATTTTTCTTTTTTTCTTTTTTTCTTTCTTCTTTGTTTTCAAATGAGGGTAGGACATAAAAAACAGAACAATTAAAACCAATTTTAATAAGTTACTATAAATATATACTCTCCAAAAAAAGTTCTTTTACACCACCGACTGCTTGAATATATTATGTCTGACATATAAGAACATATAATTTCATTAAATACACAGCAAACAATATTCATACCCTGCAATGAAATCACTATCATAACCGTGACCCCAAAACGTAGCCCTCAATCCAGCTTTACGTTGAACTGATAAATCACAGGTTTCACATGACACGTGCAGCCAAACGTTGTCACAATTTGCACGCTCTGGCATCGTTACATAGGGTTATAAAGGACAGTAGGGCCTATCGGTGACTGTCTCCTTCTTACAGTTCTTCCACAGAAGTTGATGTTACAGTGCTAAAGCTTACAGAAGAACAATGCCGTAACGCTATTGGACACCATCAAGCAGGTTGAACCAGGGTGGTGTTGCCTGACATATGGGGGTTTGTAGAGAAACTATAAGTAAACTTTTGATACGTTAAAATAACACAGGAAGTATTCGTATAGAACAAGGTTAGGTCAACCAAGAGTGACCACCACATTTCAAGATCGATACATCCGGTTGCTCTACTTTTGGGTTTGATTTAAGGCAGCAACCTCCACAGCTATCCAAGTTGCTGGACTAAGACGAATTTCCAGCCAAACCGTATCAACGTCTACCTGGACGAGACACTGCAGCATCACATTGATCGCCAGATTTATACCAAACTTAACATCTCTGGAACGTCCTGGATTGCAGAGTTCGCCAACGGATCCCTATGCCACAAACAATACAGGAACTGTACTTGTCGCTACGGGATGAATGGCAAAACATTCCCCAGAACATTCCTCAAAACACCATTCAAAATCGTGTTGCACCTGTGCCTCATCGTTGTGAAGCACGATTGCAGCACGAGCAGGACATAACCGATACTGAACATTTTGACACCCCGTGATTGATTCACATCACATTATACACTTCAGCGTTAACACTTCAAATCCAGAATGGGGTGGACTACAGTTTGATAATCTAGTAATCATACAATGTCACTTCATAATAAAATATGTAACATTTAACTGAAATAAATGATGTAGACGTCAGGTGTAACAGAACGTTTTAGAGAGAGTACATATGCATTGTATATGTCGTTCAACAGTTATATCGTTTTGTTTTCTAGCCAGTTTGACAATGGTGGTGTATTTTGTATAGGAAAATAATGTATACTTAGTTCTGGTTTTCTGGGATGGATATTATTACAGAAAATAGAGACGCATACTTGTTTCATAATTCCAAACAAATCAACAGACCGGTATCTTATTGACTTTAAAAATCCGACATCTTGGCATTAATGATACTACTGGTGCATATGTATAATAGACATGTTTTAACTCAACTGCCTAGAACGTGAATTATAGACACCCTGTGAATAATTAAAGGGGTCATTGTTAAATTGTTTTGAAAAAATAAATTGCCTTTGCAACAAATGACAGAAAGTAATATTTATAAAACTAGCATAAAAGTGTGAAAACCCCATAATTACTTTGCAGGCAGTCAGCACATTCTTACACACTACCAGTAACAATTTGAAAATATTTTACCATTGCCTTAGATTTCGGCTTTAAAAAGGGACTATTTTTCCTTCTTCCTCGAATACCTTTATCTTATTAATCTCTTCTAAATTATTTGATGCTACTCATAATGCATGCTTCCCATACAACATCGTCTTTTGGAATGGTCTGTGTTATATGAAACAAATACACGGTCGGCATATTCATCCAGAGGCGGCGTAGTCGAAGTGGGCGATTCCTTATAAATTGTAAACTTGTGTTATAATTGCGTTTGCAGCTAGCAAATGCAATGTCCACTAAACTTCCATAATTAGCGATAGTTGGGATTTTGATTTGTTTTAAGGAAAATTAAAACTTAAAATAAATTACAACCTAAAAACAAACAAAATGGCCGAAATATTGGCAAAGGTAGCTCTAAGTGGTATGGTGTTTCATGATCGTTCACCACCAAAATTGCAGACTGCCATGAAATAAATAATCATTATATCTGGTGTTACTGTTATTCTTTGATGACCCAATCTTGCAATGCCACCATGTGACCATGAAAATGCAGACACTAGAATTGTAATTCATGTTCATTCCTTAGAAATTAATAATTATTGGTATATTATAATATATTATAGGTAGTCGCGGCATAGACTAAATTGATTGCGAATTATAATATATAGAGACATATATCGCTGATTCCATACTTCACTGCATAGTGAATTGAATATTTCAATATTTTACTTCTCACAAACGTACAGTTCACTGCGCTCCGATGGGCATTTGTGTAATTTAAATTTTAGTACAATATTTAGATCAGTTCACTTTTATAATTTCGGGTCATCTTGACCTTTACATTCAAGATGACCGTTCGTTCACCATATTTAAAGTAAGAACATACTGGAGCCTTTAAATTAATTAGATTAGACTAATAAATGAAGTATATATTTACACCAAACAGGGGATTCATAATTTCGTTTTTGTTTGGTCATTTTTGCAATTTGAGGTAATTTTTACATGGAAATCCAATATGGAAGGCATGGCACTTGATTAAAACATTTAATTTCGCAATATATTTCAAAGTTTATATACCCCGGAAGACCGGCCTCGGTGGCCTAGCGGTTAAGTCGCCGGACAACAGGCTGGTAGGTACTGGGTTCGCAGCCCGGTATCGGCTCCCACCCAGAGCGAGTTTTTAAGGACTCATTGGGTAGGTGTATGGCCGCTACACCCTCTTTTCTCTTTCACTAACAATAACAACTAACCGCACTAATTTCTATTCTGTCCTGGACAGACAGCTGAGGTGTGCCCAAGACAGGCGAGAGAGAGAGAGAGAGAGAGAGAGAGAGAGAGAGAGAGAGAGAGAGAGAGAGAGAGAGAGAGAGATGGGGGCTTCATTGTTCTTTTGCTCTTCTGTTGATACCACATTTTTGCCTGGGCTTTTGCAAGATTTCAGCTTTTCAAGTCAGAACATACAAATGTTTTGGTGTACACTTAGTTTATGACAGAAAAAGAACTTCCATCACTGCAACGTGTCACCAGGCTGAAGTAGATATATCCTTATCACCGTGTACTTAATTACAACTCCGCACCACTTATTTCAGTAGACATCAACGCTAAGGATACTCTATGTTAACGCATAAACAGACACCTCGTGTTATTGCTGCATGTTCTGTATCTAGAGGAAAGGTCCAAACATAAGGTTGTCACTTTGTAACGAAATAATTAGCCCAGTTATCATCATCACACTATAGTATTGGTCACGGTTGGATCTGATATTAACTGTCGTATCTTTAATGAAACCATAAATGCCTATAACACCTTTAACATGAACTACAGATATGCAGCATGTTTTCATTTTAAATACCATGAATATAATCTTGTATTTGAAGACCGATCAAAATTATCTCAAATTACGCAAAAATAACCTCACCAATATATTGTGCATCCACATTTCAGTGTAAAAACACGATTCACTAATGACACATTGTTATAACCCAATTATTGCAAGAGCTCTGACGTTTTCTTATTATTAATGTGGTGAACAAAGGCCATCTTGAAATTCAATGTGAAGAAAAGATGCTTTCAAATTACAAAACATAACACCACCAGAAGATTAGGTACCCTCTGTGTAATAGCAATAGACATCTTATGTGTGATGCTAACTTAAATATTAAGTGAGATATGACGATTTTCGATTTTCAGTATGGCCGCCGGTGGAATTAGAAGAACTTTTGCGAGGAACATGGGGGCTAAGTGTTTCCTAAAGGCCGAAAAGATTTGTAATCCGCCCTCAAACTTTGGTTCCCAAACAATTTTAACGGGGATAGTTACGTAGATTTAACCATATTTAATCGGGTGGCACCCACCTGAAAAAAACCCGACAAAAATGATAACATATATATTTCCGTGTTTATATCCAGTTAAAGTTTTAAGCACACTGTCCTGGGAACATGTTCATCCGCTTATCTATAAACTGATTAACTTCTATTCATCTAATCTGCGATATATTTTATACGGTTTTGCATTTACGTTGGTGCTGCAACTTTGGTTTAGGAGGAGTGGCGACAGGCGCAAACATATTAATGGCCTAGTACAGGGACGCAAAATACTCCGATATCTAGTCGCTCGAGGGTCCCCTAACCCTAATCTGATTATATGTGAGAATATAAATAGGACTGCTAGAGGAACCTCGAGCTAGGTCGTGCTTTCCCTAAAATCACTATTAGAGCAGGGTTAAAACGAATTGGACCATTGTAATAAAGGGTCTTCTATTGCTTAACAAGAAAAGGCACTTTTAAATTAACACGGACATTTCGTATTTTTCGGGGAGAAGGGACCAACTGTTCACCCACCACCTCAAAGGTAGGTTTAGCTTTTGCAGACATTTACTGAGTGATTGCTTCTTTGATTTCTGTTAGATATTCGGGTATCTACTATTTGTTTTCCAGGTGTATTCTCTTTATTTTGAAACATGGGGAAAGGTCCTGTGGAAAGGTTGCTTCTGCAAGACGAGTACAAGGAGACCATACAGGAAACTGTTATCGTGGAAGGTCAGTTTGTAGAGATGGATCAAAGAGGTGAGGCAGTCAATCTCGTTTGGCTGGCATTGTCTCAGAACTACCTGTATCTCGCCAGACGTTTATTCCCAGACTGGGATGACGTGGATATCCGACAACTGTGTCTGCGCACTAACATCTCCAACGATCACCTCGATGTCGAAGGGTTACAACTCAAAAGTATTATTCCCATCAGCTGCATGAAAATATCCGCACTTGACAACGAGTATATTCTTAAAGTAACGACAAAGCATCACCAGGCTCGGTATTTTGAACTATGCACGTTGCGAGGTCGAGACGAATTGTGGACGAAGTGGTTGAAGAGGGTAGTCTATCTCTATGGCGACACGCAAGACTGCAGCTCCCTCAAGCTGATACGTCATCGTCACGCATCCTCTTCCAGCACTGACATACGACTGGTCAGTGTTAGTGAGAAGGAAGCAAACAAATGTGAAAAGAACCCTCTTTTTCTGCTTATAGAAAACACGGACTCTGGTGTATGCTCTTGGACAAATGCAGTAGAACCTGCAAGAAGATGTGGAAACTAAAACTGGACAGTTTAAATGTTTGGTTACATGTATAATTATTTACTATTTTCGTACTGGTTATGTTATTATCTTTAAAAACAAAAACAAAAAATAACATATATTTAAAGGACATGTATGTGGAGAAAAAAAAAAGACACATTTTAACGCACAAAAGACTTTTTATTTAGTTATGGCCAATTAAAAATTTTATAAAGACTGATCCTTCATAAAATGGATCCAAATATAAAACTAAAAACAGTTTAAAAGATTTAAAAAGTAGGGGGAAAAAGAAAAGAAAAATCCCCACACAAAAAACAACATGATTAATAAAATATTTGTTATATTCAGTAAAGAATTCAAATGTCCTTGGTCAGAGTTCAATATTTTCTGGTGTTTCGATCTTGTAATTTTCGTCTATTACTCAATATTTTTTTTATTTTTTTTAATATAATAGGTCGTTCTTATTTTATATACCCATTCGTACTGAAAAATATTTGTAAATGGAACTTAACAAGCCGATTTGGCAAGTTTTGAAATAAAGTTATTATTAATTATTTTGCTCTGTTTAATTGACTAGCAAATAATTTCCATGTTTGTATGTTGTTGAAGTTGTTTTGGGTTGTTTTGAGTTTGTTTTGGAGTGTTGTTTTGTTCTTAAACCAGTTGGTAAGTTAGTTAACTTTTGACTCTTGTTGAAATACCATAATTGTGCAATCGTCTCATAATCTTTACAAATGACTAATCAGTTTCTTGAAAACTATTTTATTTTTCCTTTATAATCGCTAAATATACATTTCGATACTTTAGGGCCATTACGGACTTTAAACTATTGTTGACCCATTTCTAAAATTATATTTGTTCGATACCATTCATTTTGGCGGCTCGTCTAAATTGCTCAAAAAAGTTAATTTTGTTTTGTTTAACGAGACCACTAGAGCACATTAATCATCGGCTATTGAATATAAAAACATTTAGTAATGCAGACTCGTAGTCATCAGAGGAAACCCATTGCATTTTCCCATTAGCAGCAAGAGATCTTTTATATACACTTTCCCACAGATAGGAAAGTACATACATTGGCCTTTGACCAGTTGCGGTGCACTGGTTGGAACGAGAACAAGTTTTTGGCATAACAATCAGATATGTTTTATTTGTCCTTTAATGTTATATTCGGACTTAATTTTTGGAATCTTACTCATTTCTTTAGCAAATTCTGCTCACGTCAAACTTATTAATATTCAGTCCCCTTCTGCCCTGGACTAGTGAAGTCAGAGGTTGTGTCCAAGGTAGATGTGCCTGAACATTAAGTAGATATAGGAACGTTATAAGTTTCTCGTCACATCTTTGGGTTGTAATTGTAAATGGATTCTTTGGACTGTTTTAAAATTATTAAATTCTGTCAAATCAATCCACACAAGTGGGGAGAAACAAATTCAGTCTGTACCAGTTAATTAGAAAGACACCCCCC
>JAECMU010199678.1:0-14046 GCA_016106625.1 Dracogyra subfuscus
AAAAGACCCCCCCCCAAAAAAAAATAAAAAAATAAAATAAATAAATAACCCACACAAACAAACAACCCAACAACAAACAAAACAAACCCGGCATGCACTAATTTGCTTTCATGTAAGGATATTCAAAACGTCACATAGTCATACATCGTTTAAATAAGCTAATTTTATTTTACATTCGATTTAGATTACAACACTATTAATTCTTATATTATTTCACTTCGTATAACACGTCGTATTAATCTTAAGATTATATGATGAAAATATTACTACTCTTGTGTGTTTCGGTATCGTCAATATCATATAGTCCAAGAGCTAGGTGGATTTTATTTCACCTAGAAGCTACACAGGCGTAATGCGGGTAGCTTCCTGACCCCAGAAACCCAATTCTTAAGTGCGACTAGTGGTGGGTGTGGTTGGGGTCCCACTACAAAACCCACCCCAAATCGGTTTTATTTGACATGGAAGCTACAAGAGCGACACATATCCCATACTGTAGGGGTGTGTGCACTGATTACAAATATGCAACTTAAGAAAAGGATTTCTGGTGGGGAGGTCACTTAAGAACAACACTAATTAGTGCTAATTATACTTTTATTTGACATAAAAGCTACAACAGGGAAATCACATGCAAAATGTAGAGGATGGTCCCCTGATCAAGAAACAACTTAAGAAGAGAATATGTTGTGGTAAGGTCACTTAAGAAAAGGTCAAAGGTCATGGAATTGGGATTTTCGCACTTAATTAATGCTTAATTAGAAAATGCCACATGATACACAAAAGATACAAACTTGAAACTTGTATCAGATGAGCATCAAGTGAGATACATTATAAAAAGCAAAACAGTTTTCCACTCAGCATTTCGTTCGACCTCAATCAACAAAAACTGTTAAAAAAAAAAAGTGTACCCATTTGACCCCCATACTAATTACACTTTTATTTGACATGAAAGCTACAACAGGGAAATTACATGCAAACTGTAGAGGATGGTCATCAAGAAACAACAACTTAAGAAGAGAATATGTGGTGGTAAGGTCACTTAAGAAGAGGTAATATCGATTCGACTACCTTGTGCAGAGATAAGCTTTTAAAGTTTGGTCATATAAATGTTTTGTCATTATGATTTACTTTTGTTTAGAATGTTTGAAAAGAGAATATTGTTTGAAATTTGGATCTGAAATTACAATTGACTGTTCTTCTTCTTCAGTCGAATTCAAAATGTCCTCATCAGAAGACCAGGTTACGAAGATGTCATTGTCAGGGAGCTGTTGCCCATCAAACCATATGATGTTATAGGTTTGGCCTTGAACCTCCCAGCCATTTTCTGTAGTTAGTGGTTGACATAGGGCATTTTTGTTGGCATCAGCCCACATTTTTGCAATGAATGATGCACGTCGAATTTGCTGGGAGACCTCGGCTTCACATGGTGGTATCATAGTTGCACCAATAGCTGTGATGTTTTCTGTCCGAGATAATCCTGCTATTGCTAATGCCCTTGATATAATTGCTGCTCTTGTGGACTTGGTAACCATCCAGCGAAGACATGCGCTGAAGTTGTCATGGATGATATGCCAGTCTGTCTGGATGCACAATTCACTGTTTGTTAAAGTGTCAGATCTATGTAACGAACATAGCAGTTAGGGCATCAGATACAAATGTCGCTATCATTCTGCTACATCATTGCAGGCAGTTCAGAGCACACATTTGGATGGATGCTGGGACATCAGCAAGGAACAACAGAAGATTAATAGATATCACTGCAATAAGCAAAGTCTTGGGAACCCCATTCAGCCAAGCACTAGCTGGCTTCCATGCCTTTACAGGGTCAGACTATACATCTGCATTCTTCAAAAAAGGGAAAAAAACGCTCCTTCAAAATTCTCGAGGGAGATAAGGATGCCCAAGATGCTTTTGCAGAGATGGCCATGGGCACTTTGAGCCAGGATTCGGTCAACACAGACATGTCCTTCACTGCAAGGATGTATGGAGCACGGCCAAATAAATCACTTTCGCTTAATGCTCATCGCTTTGAAGTTTTTCAAAAGGCATACTATACAAAGGCTGCTGCAAAGAATCCTCTTCAAAAATGTTGTGGGATTGATGCAACTATGATACCACCATGTGAAGCCGAGGTCTCCCATTCATTGCAAAAATGTGGGCTGATGCCAACAAAAATGCCCTATGTCAACAACCAACTACAGAGAATGGCTGGGAGATTCAAGGCCAAACCTATAACATCATATGGTTTGATGGGCAACAGCTCCCTGACGCTCTTATTCCAGATGAAGATACTAAAACAGATGCTGAGGACAGTGACGTCTTCGAAACCTGCTCTTCTGATGAGGACATTTTGAATTCAACTGAAGAAGAGGAACAGTAAATTGTCATTTCAGATCCAAGGACAAGGCATGCGCTGCAAATTTCAAACAATATGATATTTTGAAACATTCTAAACAAAAATAAATCACAATGACAAAACATTTATATGACCAAACTTTAAAGCTTATCTCTGCACAAGATAGAGTCGAATAGATATTACCTCTTTTTAAGTGATCTTACCACCACATATTCTCTTCTTAAGTTGTTGTTTCTTAATCAGGGGACCATCCTCTACATTTTGCATGTGATTTCCCTGTTGTAGCTTTCATGTCAAATAAAAGTGTAATTAGTATGGGGGTCAAATGGGTACATGTTTTTTCCCCCACAGTTTTTGTTGATTGAGGTCGAACGAAATGCTAAGAGTGGAAAACTGTTTTGCTTTTAATATGTATCTCACTTCATGCTCATCTGATACAAGTTTCAAGTTTATATATTTTGTGTATCATGTGACATTTTCTAATTAAACATTAATTAAGTGCGAAAATCCTAATTCCATGACCTTTGACCTCTTCTTAAGTCCTTTTATGTCAAATAAAAGTGTAATTAGCACTAATTAGTGTTGTTCTTAAGTGACCTCCCCACCAGAAATCCTCTTCTTAAGTTGTATATTTGTAATCAGTGCAGACACCCCTACAGCATGGGATATGTGTCGCTCTTGTAGCTTCCATGTCAAATAAAACCGATTTGGGGTGGGTTTTGTAGTGGGCCCCCAACCACACCCACCACTAGCCGCACTTAAGAATTAGGTTTCTGGGGTCAGGAAGCTACCCATATTACGCCTGTGTAATATGGCTGTTGTAGCTTCTAGGTAAAATAAAATCCACCTAGCTCTTGGACTATATGGGAAGCAGAATGGATTTTGCCCGAATATTAAAATATTTTAAAACATGGATTGGATAACTCCAAAACAGGTCGTTTAAGAATGGCTGTTTTATGCCATGCACATACCGTGGACATTACCTTGTCTAGCAGCCATTTTGCTATCCATCTTAGATTCAAGCAACAAGTGCTCTGCATTAGAATGTAATTGCAAGAAATAAATTCCTCAACCACCCAGCATCCCTCTCCTCTAAAAAGAAAGAAGAGAAAAAACAAAAAACAAAACAACTGAGTTTATAGTATTGTTTTCGAGGGTAAAATAGAATGTAATGTAAGGCCACTTCTTACTCTTAGCGGCCATATTCATGACTGTCATAGATTTAAATGATGATTCAGCATCAAGAACAAGAGGCTGTTCTAAATGAAATCTGTAACCCATACAATCTGAACACTAACATTACAATATTGCCCTAGTTGATGTATAAGATGATAATTTACAATTTCCTTGTTCTGGCCATTATACTAGTGGCCATAAAGTATCAACGTTCTGTCTTTTGGTAGCCATCTTGAATATTTTAAAATGCTCAAGGATGCCAAGTTCCACCACTTGGATTGTCAAACAGTTGCTTCCAAAGATGCAACAATTGTGGGTACCGAACAGCAAAGGTTAGTGTAGTGGGGCTTGTAACTCGAAACAGTCGGATGGGCCTACTAAACTTATGGTAGTCGGAACGCAATACTAAAAAGGTGTGTAACACGAAGCACACGTAATATTACTCCTCACCAAGGACAGGCATAAATTATCAGATTTACGACAAAATTTAGTTCTACCCCAGACCAGTCGTAGCATCCACGTAACATTAGTTTGTGTGATTAAACAGATGAAGGGTGTTATGATATTAACCCTAATCGGGTTTGATAATCGGATTTAACGTGTACATTCAGAAAAAGCTGTTGTAGCACACATCTGTCATGGGCACAGGGATCGACTTTCACCTACTCCTCCATCCACGATAAGGAAAGTGTTGGGGACGGGGGTTGGTGGGAGAGTGGATTGCCTGTGCTGGCATGTGCAAGGGAGTAAAAGCAGCCCAACTTCATGTCTAGACGGTAATTTATGTCCTGAATGTTGGTCTGCTAGTCCTAATGTTAACTCGATTATTATATTATATAGGCCAAGCATTACTCAATTGTGTGCAACATTAGAAGATGATCTTGTATAAAAAATTTGCATTGATCGCAATTGTTGTATGACTCTGCATCTGTAATTATAATCTCATGTTAACTATGTGATTTGTAATTTATTTAGCACATTTGATAAACTACTACCATTTGAGGTCTAACATGGTTATTTGGACACTTTGAGGCACGAGAAGAGGAGGTGGGGAGAGAGCGAGGGGGACCAGCTGGACCATCTACTCCTTTCAAAAGTAAGTATGCGACTTTTGTATGTACTTTCTCATAGGTACGGCAGTATATACCGCAGTCTTTGATATATCGGTCGTGGGTCATCAAGTGGGAATGACAAAATTAAAGTACACAGGTCGATCGACCCACAGCTCCTCGAGCGAGGACTCTTTATCACTGAACTCAATCAACCAGTCTGTTGTCAGTACGTGTTACAGTCATATTCTATGGATCTCATTGTCGTAAGTGAATACGTTTTTGAGTTAAAGTCGTTTTCCTCTAGCTTTAAGTTTGGTTTATGCCAAATGTATGTGTGTTTTGGGATATACTAACTCTTCCCTCCCCAGGTAAATAGACCACTAGTATTACTGGGTAATACAGTTTTAACAAAAAGATAAATTATCAACTTACTTCAAGGTTACCATGTAAAAAGAAACTATTCAAATCTTTACACTATAAATTACACTAATAAAGGTGACCAGCAACTTGTCCTCAGTGCTAACTTTTATTGAAACTCGTTTCAGAGGCAAAATAAAGACATCGAATTAACCACATATCGACTTAAACATTTAGTACAAACATATACAAACAAGAAATGCCATATGTAAATTTGATATATACATTTATTTTTATCGAATCACTGTCAGACTACCAGCCTACAGATTGACTGGATGATTTTTAAAACCTTTTTCTTTTAGCAGTCCAGTCAATGCTGCTGACATCTGAAAATGGCCTTTTTTGTGAAGCCAAGGAACTTGTCCATGGTATTTTATAACCCTTTAACATTGAAAATGCCTTGGTGGCTTGATTTGAAGAATGAGATTCACCAGTCACAGGTCGGTATAAATCCATACTCAATTTCGTTCCCCTGCTATGTCCTCTTTGCTGTCCACTGGTGGATGCTGAAATCTTTGATGTCTTTAATTTGATACGGGGTTCAAAATTGGGCTTTCTTTCAGTTAGACGTTTGCTAACAATGTAGTCATCTGGAGATTCACTTCTAATTCCCCATCCTCTAAAGAGCTATCATCGCTTATTTCTTCATCAGTGTTCACATGTTGCTGAACAACTCATTTAAGGGTTTCAGTCTGTCAAATAATTTAAAAACATTTGAGTTACCAGAACCATCCACAGTCTGCTGAGATTTGTTACAAATTCCACTTGATGTAGGGTAAACTGAATTACGTTCACCCACGTCACTGTCACTATCTGATGATGTATCATCAGAAATTAAAATTTCTTCATCAGAAATTAAAATTTCTTCTTCAGAACTTGAATCTGAAGAGTCAGAATCATCTGCAGATTCAGAACTGATTGTGATCACCATGTCCTTCGTTTCACTATTGGTCTTTTGATCCATCAGATTACCATGGCCTTTTATCTCATCAGTTTCAAGGCATTTAGCACCTTTACCATGGTCGGTTGTCTCATCAGTTCCAAGACATTTAGCACCTTCACAGTAGTCGGTTATCTTGTCAGTTTCAGCTGCAGATGACAATTCCTTTAAGGCCTTATTCTCGTTATTATTTGAAGAATGGCTGTAAACAGTAGTATACTGCATACGAATTTTCTTTGGTGTAGCGGGCAGCATAGCCCAGTGGTAGAGTGCCCGCCTGATGCGCGGTCGGTCTAGGATCGATCCCCGTCAGCTAACCACTGGGTTTTTTTCTCGACATAACCATATGTCCGACGCCGATATAACCGTAATTATAATGTGTTGAGTGCATCGTTAAAAAAAACAAAAAAAAACAAAAACAAACAAAAAACGAATTTTCTTTTGTGAAATCAGAAAATGATTCACCTCATCAATATGCTCCCCACTTTTCAGAATAACTTCTTTGCCAAATGAACTGCACTGTCGCTTTGTTTAGTAGTTGTATCACCATCTGTAACCCACTTTCGTTTAAGTGAAGTCAGTGGTAAATTGCTGGCTCTGTTTAACAGCCTTTACATTGTTACGGTATGGTAGAAATAACCTTTTATTTACGTGAAGCCAACATATAAAGAACACTGTATTATATTTAACAGTTTAATAAAATAATTAAATATAAGTTACCGTTACAAGTCAGTATATTTGAAAAGTAAATTACAACTAATGACAATAATCAGATTCTTATCAATCTTACTAAATGTCACTGAATCAGTCCACGAAATGTCGATCTCCGATATATCTTCGATGATCAGCTGTCCTCGTTATTTCCGGTCTTCCGCAGATTTGATTGTGAATAGAATGAGGGGTTTGCACAGAACTCAGATGTAAAACAGCACGTGGCTATGTTGTTCGTTAATAAGAAAATTCGCCTGTCTTTGAACACGCACAAAGTGTTTTTATACCATTTGTCACCTGCCAGACGCCTCTGGAAACTTCCAGAATGCACTAGATGTAAACAAGTTTCTCTGACGTCATTTTAAATATGACGTCATACCAAATACTCATACTATTATTAAAGGGTCAATGTCTACATGTTATAAACTTAAAATGTACATCTATAACACCTCCCCGTTAAAGAAAACGTTTGAATAACATGAAAACGTTTCTATTTCCACACATTAATCTTAAAATCTCTACACATGTAACAACATCACCTTTCACATTTAATGCTTTTTCATCTACTTGTTTAACATTTTGAACATGTTGAAGACCAGTTGATATTGCCAACACCCATGATGAATTACTCTTATTATCAGCATCCTTACAATATGTCATTCGGTGAAGGACTGTATCCCAGAATGACTGACCTTTGTAAAATCAATGGCTAGTACTCACCAGATCACCAGCTTGCTTAGCAATTCTGTTTGGTGCAACTTGTGAACTATCTGGACAGTTGTTTTGTTCAACATTAGCAACACCACACTCCATATCACCTACTTGTTGTAAAACTGGTGATGAAATTGGTATAATAATATGATCATGACATTCCATACTAACCAGGTCAGTAACAATGATCATGACATTCCATACTAACCAGGTTCGGTAACCCTTGTGTCAAGTGAATTGGACTATTCCTTGTTTTTATACCGCGTTGACCAGGTTCTGCACACGTTTTCTTATCGGAGTGACTGATACTATTTTGGTGTTCAACATCATCTACCAGAATAGCATGTGAAATCGGTGTCGAATGACTTGCACCACTCCCCAGGTCTTCTGTGCAAACGCCTGATTTCTCAGTTGCTCTGATTATACTGTGGTCAGTTTTGGAGGTATCTCTGGTCTTTTTATCCCTTTCATATATGTGGTCTTTTTTTTTACACTCTTTTCCTTTTCATGATTTCTTGTGTGATGTTTTTCCTTGTCTGTTGGAAGGGACATAACTTCCAGGATATTTATCAACAATGCATTTTGCTGTTCTGAAGGTGACATTTTATGCTCTTTGGAATCACCAGGGCTGTCTTCTTCATATTTTCTCTTTTTCTGTATTTCACTTTTATCTGCATCTCTGGATGCTTTACTGTCACCATACTTAACACCACTGTTGGCCATCCTTCTGCTTTTATCATCCGTGTCTGTATTAGACAATACCTGTGACATTGAAGATTCCCCATATAACTGAGAATATGCATAGCTTGCATCTGATATCAGTGAAGATAGGTGATTGGAACTCCCAGGAAGAGGATTCTCCTTGGTTCCATTCTTTCGTTGTTTGGCCAATGCATTCACAATGGCAGGATTAATCAGCGTTCTGAAATGCAAACAATACGATATTAGGTACAAACAAAAGAAACAAGTGTACAGTAGTGTATTATGTTTTACCTGCTATCACATACATACTAATTATGGAAAGGAATAATAAATCACATACCTAAAAATAAATCGCTAACGAAAGATCAAGTCTTGTACAGGTTACGTCTAGATGTTGGTATTTTCCATTATCCAATATTTTGTTTGTGATCCCGTTTTTGTTTGCAAAGCGTGGTTTTCACGATTTTCCAAGATTTCAGGTGACACATACTAAATAATACTGAAACAAAATATTTACGTTTAACATACTTCTTATAGTGCTAAATATTCTTCTGACAACATTTTAATTACATTAACATCTACATCTCCCGGGATTTTATCTTGTAGTAATTAAATGGGTCCTACTAAAAGTATTGTTCAGTGCAAACAGTTGCGAGGCATTTTCTGCACAAAAATTTAGCAGATGTGGAAGCTACAATATTAGCCAATGCAATTCACCGTTTGCCAGCTTATTTTAAAAGTGTATATTAAGTTAAGTTAAAGATCATCTTCGAAGTATTCAGATACTTTCTTTAGGAGGGTTTTGCGTGTCTGTATATTACCTCCATTCTCCAAGTACATCTTGTACAATTCTTTTGAATTCCAAAGTTGTGAAGGCTTTTATCTTATGACACCAATGACATCTTCTAACGCAGAGTCAACCTGTTTATCTTTGGACAATTTAGCAGCTGCACAAGATACATTATAACGAGACATAAAGCGGACCTTGCAGTCAACATGGTACCTGGCATCAGCTGCATGGAGATCACTTATTGCCCCTTCAACCTTGAGTCTCACTTGCTCTGCCCACTCATCACTTCTGTCACTACATTGGTCTAAGATTGATTCCTTCACTGATTTCTTCCCATCTGAACTACCTATTTCTCGACTTGGGTAGGCAGGCCTCCAACGTGATGGGTTCTTTTCGTCTTTTTTCAGGTTACATTTTTCTCCATAGAATAAACAGTGATTTAGAAATTTGAAGGAAGTACCAGCACTCGACCGTCTCCTGATCTTGTGGTGAACGCATGATGAACTACAATTACATTTTCTTTTATTATATAGTTTAACCTGAGTGTTTGAGGTATATGTAGAAACACAGCTTCGATGGCATGTAACAATTAAATTATCGTTATCATTCAGTTTTTCCTGCAGTGAATTGTGTATATCATCCCCATACATTTTGCTATGTTTTATAATATTATAAATTCTTACGGGACCTGCTTCGGTCAATATTTCCGACTTCTGGTCACAATTGAAGTTCCAATTGAAAATACAAGTTTTCTCTGCCATAACAACAAAGGCAGACGTCTGCATCTCGTATGCAGTCTGAGTGCGTCATTCAGTGTAGCGTCATACGCATTGTAACATATTGATGGACAAAGGATGAACCACAATGCGCATACCTTTGTACACTATACCGTCTGAAATGGAGAGTTCATCTCTCGGATTCCAGTATTCTCGGATAGAATGTGGTGTTTCTTCCTTGTTATCTGGCCAGCCCGTTTGAATGATTGTATGAAGTTCATTCAACTCATCTGCAGTGCAGCGCTGAAACTCTTGGTACCTTGTTGATGTTACTGAGATGAAGTTAATTGTATTAACTTGAACTGGTTCTATATCAACTTCTTGATCAGGAAGGTTTGCTCGGCTGAGCATATCACCAATAGGTATTTCTTTACCTGGCTTGTATGTCACGTTCAGTTCATACGGCTGTAATCTCAACATCATGGTCTGCAATCTCATAGGTGCTGACAGAAGAGGTTTGCTAAATATAGCCTGCAATGGTTTATGGTCTGACTCAATCGTTACTTGTCGACCAAAGATGTAGTAGTGAAACTTCTTGCAACTATGTACGATTGCAAGCATTTCCTTTTCAATTTGTGCATATCGTTTCTAAGTCTCTGTGAGTGCCCTTGAAGAGAAAGCAACTGGATGTCCATCTTGTAAGTGCACTGTACCCAAAGCATAACTGCTGGCATCGCACTGGATCACTGATGCTTTGTTCATATCAAATCTGACTAGCACAGGAGTTGTGCTACACAGTTCTTTGAGTTTATCAAGAGACTCTTGTTGTGATTTTCCCCAAAAGAAATCTATATCCTTCTTGATCACCTCTCTCAATGGTGCATCAAACTCACTGAGATTTGGTAGAAATGTTGATAGATACTAGATCATTACTAGGAAATGTCGCACATCTCCCTTGTTTTGCGGAACTGGAATTTCTAACAATGCTTTCACTTTACTTGGATCTGCTTCTATGCCATGTTCAGTTACTACATGTCCAGCATATTTAACCCTAGACTGTTTCACCTGACATTTGTCGAAGTTCAGGGTTAGATTATATCTAACTGCTCTCTCTGTGACTTCCTTCATGATTCTATCATGATCTTCATCATTTTGACCACCGATGAGAATATCATCCATTATGGCTTTAGCACCAACTACTCCATCAAGCATTGTATCCATAATGCATTGAAAAATCTCTGGCGCTGACTTGATACCAAAAGGAAGTCTTAGCCATCTGAATCTACCTATTGGAGTGTTGAATGTTGTTAGGAGACTGGATTCAGTCCAACTTAATTTGAAGGAAACCTGATTCTGCATCTAAAACAGTGAATAGCTTTGCTTTTGGAAAAGATGCCACTACTTCCTCTACTGTTGGTATTGGATCGTGCTCTCATCGTATAGCACGATTTAAATCCTTCGGATCAAGGCATATGCAAACTTTGTTGCCCTTGACAACAGTCACCATGGAACTAACCCAATCAGTTGGTTCAGTCACTCTTGTGATTTGGCCTTTATCTGTCATTTACTGAAGTTTGGTGGTTATTTTGTCTACTAATGCCTTTGGCTGATGTATTGGCCCATGTACTACAGGAGGTACTGTAGGATCAATCTTCAATCGACAGATGACTGGAAGCGTGGCTGTTGTTGATTTCAGCCCTGGGTACTTGTCTATCTCATCTGTGATAGTATAAATTCTCTGAATGAGCCCTAGCTTCTCACTCGCATCACCAGATAGAAGAGTCTTCTGGTCAATATTGATCACATAGAACTTCACATTAACAGTCTTATCTTTATATGTCACTGGCAATGTGATCATTCCTTTTACATCAAGAGGATGCATAGTGTAACTTTTAAAGTTCCTGTCCGATTTCATTATGGGTAGTTTAAGTCCCATTTCTTTGAAGATACAGTACGGTAGTAATGATCTATCTGCTCCTGTGTCTATCTGTACACCAATAAACTTGCCATTTACTTGAAGTTTGACCCACCATTTTGTGCATCTTGGCGAATGCACAGCCTGTATTAGATATGGGTTGTCATCTGAATCTGAAGAATATTTATCCTCACTCTCACAGTCATCATGTAATTCATGATTACTATTATCACAAGTACAATTACAGTCTACTCTTTCAAATGGAATGGATTTAGTCTTGCACATTTTTGCAAAATGGCCACGTTTCTTGCATTTCAAGCACAGCTTATCTGAAGCAGGACACTTTTAATGAGACTTGTCAAAGCCACATCTACCACATACATGTTGATTTGATTTAGACTGTTTATTACTATTAGTCTTTTTGTTTCTGTCATAATATTGTACTGGTTTCTTTTTCTGAAATTTTTGTAACACTCTGTTTACTTTCAGATCTTCTTCTCCAATAGTTGCCATACTCTGTAGCGAAGTTTCATGGTTTTGGCCTATTGCTATTGCTGTTTCTAGGGTAAGATCATCCCCTTTATCTAGACATTTTTCTCTCACCTTGTCATGATACGAGTGCAATACGATTGCATCTCTCAGCATTCTATTTGGCTCAAGATATCCACAATCTTTCACAAGAAGTTTAAGATCAGTAACAAAATTGTCAAAATGTTCATCTCGTTCCTGGCGACACCTGTTGAATATCACAGTCGATCGAATCTGATTTTTTTTAGGAGCCACATAATTATCATATTTGTTACAAACACCATTTAAGGTTTCATTTTCAGCAGGATTTTCATCAGTTGCTGGAGCCCATGTGAAAGTTTCATAAATTTCTCTGCCCTTATCTCCTATGTAGGTCATGAGATAATTCACTTTCTGAATTTCGGTCTTGGCCGACAGCGGCCCTCTAAATGTGAACTGACAATGCTGTTTGAAACGTTTCCACTCTTTATCTAAGTCACTAGCACCCCAGTTCATTGATGGCGTATTACTTTTAGTCATAGCCATTGTTCTCTAAACACGATGTTGCCGCTTTAAGAACCTTTTTATTTTTTTAAACTTTGTGACGCGTATATTCGTGGTTCACTTTGTTATATACTTTTCAGTTAATAATAATGTGGTTTTAGTGTCATTAACACCATAAAGTTCATCGACTTTATTCACCTTTGTGATAAACCACTGATCCACGTTACAACGTGCATTTTTCCCGCGTCCTTTAACGCACCGGAAGTACCTACTTTTGTACATTTTGTCATTTGTACGTTCAATGTTCAAACGGTATTACCCCCAAACTAATGTAACGTTTTCTTAGGTGCTTTTACTGTTGTGGGGACCATATTTTACCAACAAGTTTTGAATTTGTCGGCGAAAAAATCCCACTTCTGACACCGTGTGACATATTGATGGACCAGCAACGACTGTTGACGTAAACCAGACTCTTTATTTAAGGGACGTAACTACATATGTCGTAAACATATATTACACGCGTTACGTCATACACTGGAAACAGTATATGAAATGATGTCATATGTGTGCATTAATAACCCGCGTTGTTTACATTTCAAGCTAGACAAAAAAATGTATCAACCTACGTTTAATATGCTGGACGTTATAGCTGATGACATAAAATGGTGGCCATTTTGGTGGCCATCTTGAATTTCTTAAAATGCTCAATGATGACTGAGGTTCATCAAACGGATTATGAAATGGGACACCCTGGGCTACACAAATCAACAATTAAAAAAACTATATACAAAAATTCCCGGTTCAGCTAAAAAATGGCATTTGGCTGCCGGACTATAAAGTCAACAATCTGACGTCACTTTTGCTTTTATACTAAATTTAATATACCACGTGACGTCATCTGACCAATGATAATTTAAGAAAAACGCAGATGGCGATCGAGCTCAAAATGGGATCTACTTTTACACAAAAAAATCAGGAATTACAATAGCAAAATGCAATATCTCAGGAGGAAGTTGATTGGGAAAAATGGTAGTTATATATCAGGAATCTAACAGTATTTTTTAATATCACCAACTACCACCCAGTTTAATAAGATCTGATGACGCAATCAGCACTGTCACCAGTCGATAATACGTTAACGGTAAGTACAAAACGAATGAAAATAATAATTTATAAATAGTAAATACAGTATTGCAGGAGGCAGTCGAGCTGAAATAGTTGTATTTTTATACAAGGAATCTTAAAATATTTTTAGCTCATCGGCTGCTTTCCTGTTTACTAAGTTTGTTTAACATTGAAAAAATGTATCATTTACAACTTCGACGCACAATGTTAACATTTGATTCTGGTCCGGACCATGTCAAAATGTCAATATTTTAAAATAATGTATTTTTAAATTAACAATTGCAAGTGCAGCTAAAAAGGGGTTAACATTTAAACTATAATATATTTTGTTATTCGTGTTGCCTAATAGTTTGTATTAAAGGATACATGACACGAAACCATATTATAGCTCATTTTAAAAGAAAAATGATATAAAAATAATATACAA
>JAECMU010199681.1:0-11963 GCA_016106625.1 Dracogyra subfuscus
AAAACATAACAGAACTTTATAACCACTCCATTCCCCAATATTCTTAGTATATTTACACGAATGACGGGAACAACCCACATTAATCAGTGATTTATGAAGGCTACTATGCCAGTCTATGTCCAGTACTGAGGGTGGGAAGCTTTCTCATGAGATTTGCTGTATAATGTGTGACTATGAGAAAATGGTGTGTGGATGTTGCATCAAGGCTGTTGACAAATGTCCACTGACAGCAATATCACACACATGATTCACATAAACTGACATTGTGTTTGCATTAGTAAATGATATTAGATGATGGAGAGGTTCGACTGCAGTGTTATGTAAATATGTAATTAACTTACATTCCACACACAGAACAGTGGTGGCACCGGTCTGGTTTAATACATTTGCACTTATCGCAGTAACGAGGACCTGCAAATAAAACAAAGACAAATCAATCTAAAATGTAATTTAAAAAGAAGAAACCGGTTTTGAAAATAACAATTATAATTAGCAGAATAACAAATAAATATAGAATTACACATAGTCTGAATTACTGAACTAGAAAAAGTGGGCACAACAGCATGTTCAATTCCAAATTATGCTCTGTAATTTGCCAGTGTGACTCGAAATGACAACGTTTGGGAATATTGTACAGTTTCACTGTACAGAAACCCAATGGTCAAAACAGTTGAGAATTAGTATCAGAACAGTAAATTTGAGAGTTAAAACAGAAATATTACATCAAAATTAATAACCTGTGTACATTTTTATTTCAGGTTTAAATTATACAAAATGGTTGAAATGGTGTCAACTTGTTCAAAAGATTGAGTAGTATTGGGAAACACACAGTAAAGGAAAGGTACATGTACGTTTGTTTAACAACGCCTCAGCACATGAAAACAAAAAAGTATAGTTATTTGATGCATAATATATACTTCGCTGCAAAAGTTTAGACTCACAATCAAAATCTCATCATTTTAAAACAAATGGGTCCTTTGGCATATATGTTGAGATAATGCTTATAATGTCATTGTTTAGTTTTTGGGGTGTATGGTTATCTGTACACGTGAATTACAAACACATAACATTACATGACTTGTAGCAGGTAACCTAACAAAATGATAAAATTTATGTAAAAATCTGCACATGCTGTCTATGCCGCACCAGCCTTGGCGGGCACAATATCACGGAATTCTTTGCACTTAAAGAAATGCATGCACTTCGTGAACAATTTCCATTCACATTCTGGGTATAAATTGAGCATTCTCTATATGAATGGTGCAGCTGAATGTCTGAGGCAAAATGGCGTTAACCACATGCAATGACCTGCTTTATCCCCGAATCTTAATCCCATTGAGCATGTTTGGGACATGCTTGGGAGACGGGTATATGCACAACAACCACAGCCAGCGACAATCGATGACCTTCGCTGAGTTTTGATTGAGGAGTGGCAAAATATTGATCAACACCAAATTGGATAGCTCATCCGGGGTATGCGACGACGTTGTCAGGCCTGCATAGAGGCAGTGGGTGGACATACACGTTATTAATGTTTGACATTTAACTTTATACTCAATTAATTCGCTATCAAATTACACCCATTGAAAGTGAAATGTGTCTTTTTAAAAATGTCAATTATGTGCCTAATTTTGAAGAGAAAAAAATTCAGTATCATGGTCTTTTACAAGTTTAATATTGTTATTAAACCTTTCAGATTCGATACATCTTGTTTCTTTTTTCATTCTTTATATGTGCGCCGTTTTATGTATCTTATTTTAAGTATCTTATTTTAAGTGAATCTAAACTTTTGCAGCGAAGTATGTATGATTATTCACCTCAGGTGGGTGTTCTACCACTAACAGTATCTCTCTCCAAGAAAGATAGCTAGTCACTTGCCTCAGGTGCTTGCATCATAGGATCAAATTCTTTTCGGTGGACCCATTCTTTGCTTTTTTTGCCTACCCAACCCCTGCCCCACACGCTGTGGGAATTAGAATTATCAAATGTTTGACATTTAAGAGCCAGTGACTAATAAAACAATGTGCTCTTGTGGTGGTGTTAAACAAAACCAACTTTAACACAGGTAATCGTACGTACATCCTGATACAGTGCGATTCAAAATGGGCAGGTTGCGTCCATACTGTACTAGCATTTCCCTCTGTCGGTCTTCGCTGGTCTCACGATCAAAGAGCTCCACCTCATGCTTGCTTAGGTAAAACTATAAAAGAAACATTGAAAAAAACATGCACCACATAACTCACTGCTGACATAAAAATATGTACACAATTTTATGTAATTAATAATATTCTCTTTTTGTTTTAGTATGTACAACCAGGGGTGGATGCAGATTTTTCTAGGGATAAAAAATGTTTAAAACATAATTTATAATTCAAAGCTGTGAATAGTCAAGGTGGTAAAAAAAAGAACAAAGAACAATTACATTTTAAGTATGCTTTGTCCCAGTCATCAAAACTGAAAAAAGTAAATACATGTTAACTTCAAGAATTATAAAATGGCGCCCAATTTCTGTCATATTAAAACAATTCAAAATTGCTAATTTTCTTAAGTTTTTATCGAGACGAAATTATCCGCAGTTCCATAATTATAATGTAAGACAACCAAGCATTGCACTTTATTTCCGTTTAAAAAATATATATCTGTACAAATTATTTTTTTCAGTTTCAGTACAAGCAAAAAATTAAATTAAAATAATAACTAGTTACATAACTGCCTATTATATATTACGTGCATGTACTTATCATTAAAATTATGATTTATTTAGTTAATTGGTCGCTTCGTTTTTATGAACTAGTCGCTTCGATGACATGCATCAACATGTGGATACCGTTTTGCTGTGTATTGGGTTGTCTAAGACTTCAGTGTGTCAACTACACGTTCTCTCGCTGCACAGACGCATAGCAGACATAAGCCTTAGGAGTAATTGTTTTGTTGGAAGGTGCTGGTTACAGCTATCTACTAAATTATTTATCTTTGACAGTAGTTTCCAACTCACGAACATCAAAAACAAGACTGCTTATAGTTAAATAATTTATTCAACCAATCACAAGTTGTGTTCATTTATGTCCACGCCTTCTTACTGTGTATACATTTTAACAGTTGACCAATGGCAGTCAACCTCTTATAATTACTGCTGCATGAAGGCTATAGCTTGGAACCAGACGTCAAACGCTATCATTTATAAATATATTTTTCAAATAATTATGATTAAATGAAAAAATATATATACAAAAAATAGTACAATTCCAGGACTTTCCAGGGGGTTAATTAATTTTTCCAGGGTTTTTAAGCACTTTCCAGGGTGAAAATAAAATTCCAGGACTTTCCAGGGTTTTCCAGGATGCGTGTGAACCCTCTTATGCTTATCTTTTTTTCTTTTTTAATCAGTTATACCTTTTTATGTAACTTGTCTCAAGTTAAATGATCAACAGTAGGCCTATATTATATATACATGTATTATGTATTTGTGCTTATATGGGAGAGACTATAAATATGGGAGAGACTATACCCCAGATTCCATAGCATTCTCAACCCCAAATTATTTTGCCAACTCTCTGAACTCTAATACATTAAAATCACAACCAATGCCTCAATGTATGATGTTAAAGTTTGAAACCTTTTTATCGTAAGTGCTTTTATTTTGTTGGATCCCCCCCACCCCAAGTCATGTAACTATAGACTTGTCAGCACAGGCAGAATATTAACAAACATACCTCTTTGGGAACACTTCCAACTCTGGCAAATATTGTTTGCCAATAAGCCCAGGCAAACATGAAGGCTGCAGGATGATACAGTAGCAGATAAATTACTGAAAAACAAAGAACAAGAAAAATATGAAAATAAGGAAAGAAAGGCTTTTCACAAAGTTAATATGCATACATATGATAATGTATATAATATTTATGTAGATGAATTTTTAAATGTTAAGATGCTTAATATAAATTAAGTAAGTACCAAACTGGTTCCTTACCGACCACGGTGTTGTCATAGTTAGCCATCTGACACAAGGCTGGTAGGTACTGTGTTTAGAGCCCGGGGTCGGCTCCCACCCAGAGTGAATTTTAATGACTCATTGGGTAGATGCACATTCATCGTTTCATCAGTTTACAAATTTTGCATGCAATAATTGTCACAGAATCTTTTTCAATGCATTCGAATTGTAACCACTTTGCGTGTGTACTTGCCCATTTCTGTACCATACTAGTCCATAGCTTTCTTCGCAAACACAGCCTTGATTTTTAGTGTTTTTTGAAAGTCATGGCACTCGGAACTTCTCAGCTCATTGCATTGATAAATAAGCTTAAGTTCAGCCAGTAGTTTTTAGCTAACGTTCGCTAGACTAGTATTTACGCTACATGTTAAACTGAATGACCAATCTGAGAACCAGTTTAAATAGTTGGAAATAATTTTGCACGTTCTGAACACCAATTGCCGCCTGCCAAATTCGAGCTTTGGGTGTTCTCACTGCTTACTGCTTTTAGCCACCCTCTTTTATTTTTCTGCATCCTTCTTTATTTTCCCGCACCTTACAATATTTTACAGCAACCATCTCTGACCTCTGCCATTTCCAAATGCACTTTTTCCACACACACATAAGCATCCATTAGTCTGCACACTGAACATCAAAGGAAACAAGCTGCAGTGTGTGCAAAAATGCAGCTGACAAAAAACTTCAGTAGTTTGCAACACTTACTGTAACAGTGACTCAGTCCTGACCAGAACCTTTCTAAAAAGGACACCCCTAAAAAAATAGACTTTTTATTTGGTCTAGTTAGTTTCTGGTTTAGTGGAGTTTTGCTGTATGTATAATATACACAATACTGTAGTAATCAAGTTAAACGTCTCCGACATATTTATTAGTGATGTCCTTTGCTGTGCCATAGCCAATAGATGTTAAAAACCAGACCGTAGATGTTTACTTTGGTGAAAGAACACCACCAAAAACAATTCTACATGGTGTAAACATAAAAAATGTTTCAAAACTCACACCCCCATAAAGCACTATACCACCCCCAGTTTTGGCACAGAAAGTGCAAAATTATAAAACACTGACCTTTTTCCACCACACTGTCCACAGTGACTGAAAAAGAAAAACAAATTACTTTATAATACAAATTTAATATGTACCGTACTACAATATTATATATATATATATTTACAAATGATGTCATCTTATTAGAAGCTTACGTTTTCTTTCTTACATCACATATGATTTATGAATCATCTCACATCTTATCTGAATCTTACAGATTGCTGTAGAGTGATTCTTGACATTAAATAAATCCATGATTTAATTGTTCTTTAGGGGAGAGCCGTTTCCTTGTTTTAAACAATAACAATTTCACACACAATCCAAAAACAGTTTGTTTAATCATTATATAGCTGACACGGAAGCACAGAACTTTGCACTGTGGGCCTATTCTAGTAAAACACCTATTGGTATGAGGATGATTTGCAAGAATGTTCTTTGCATTTTATTTTTAAAATCCCCAAAATCTTAAAAACATGTATCTATTCTCCTTTCTTGTGATATTGAATTAAAATCCTTGTAGAAAGTAACAATATGAACTTTTTTTTCTCTTGATACATCTTGATAACTCTGGAGCAAAGCAAATGGTCAATTTGTCAGTAGTGTATTTTGTAAATATTTTTAAAAAACATTTTACTAAATATACTAAAACAATAATTTTCATTTGCTGTTAAGATCTATGGAAAAGAGTGTGGATATTAATAGAACTTACATGAACCTATATTAAAATCTCAGATTGAATTATTTCAGGGAATTGAGGGGGTAGGTCTACAATATTATTACTTTTTCTAAAATATTTTCACTGATTTTTTTTAAATAAATATATAAGATAAATGTTCATGAATATGCAGTTTTTAGTGTCCATATTATTTCTATGAGTTTTTCTAATTTTGATGATGTTTTAGAGTCATTATCACTCGACTAGAACTCCCAACATACCTTGCAATGTCTACTTTCGACATGCCGGCACCAAGCATTCCAATCACCCATTCGCGTAAATTATTGGGTATTCTTGGCATACTAAAAATGCTACAATGTGAAAAACGTTAACTGTTTTACACATTTTTAAGCATTTTCGTTCACTTGACAACAATGTCAGTAAGACAAGTAAAACAAATTGACCGAATACTACACGGGACATGTCGAACCATGCATGCACGTGCAAACTGAATTTCACGTTGTCGACGATTAACAGAGCAAAAATACTCAATAAAAATTCATGAATCCTAGGCTAATACTACCTATATAATTTCATTACACAATGAATTCTTTAACACAACAAATACTATATGTACAAATCGGAATTTAGTTTTTTGGTCAGTATATAAGGCTAAGTGATAGCAGATTTTAAAAAAAGCACCAAATATTGTAATCTTGTTAAATCCTGGTTGCCCATGACAGCAAACATAAGTAGTCTAATTTAACATGAAAAAAAAAATATATTGATGGAAAATAGGTTTATATGCTGCACAGGGTTTCTGTAGGCGTGTAAAACAAGTAAAATGCCATCCCTAAAACATAGTATATGTGATAGCACCATAACCAAAGTTTTTTTCATATTTAATTTTTTTTAGTTGATTGCTGGACCAAATTAACGACTTATCATTACAGTATGATTAATATGTCGATTCAATGGAAAAAAAGTTCAGTAAGAGAATATATTTTATTGGAACATTTATCAGGGTTCATACACTTCAAATGTTTTCATTTTCGAGGACTTTTAAGCACTATTTTTGTTAATTTTTCAGGACTATTTTATATTTTATATTAATTTTATTTATAATTCTCCTGAAGACACTATTTTCTCGCATAGTTTTGTCATTTTAGCGGGCAGCATAGCCCAGTGGTACAGTGCCCGCCTGATGCGCGGTCGGTCTAGGATCGATCCCCGTCAGCTATCCACTGGGTTTTTTCTCGACATAACCATATGTCCGACGCCGATATAACCGTACTTATGTGCTGAGTGCGTCGTTAAAAAATAAATAAAAATAAAAATAAAGTTTTGTCATTTTGAACATTCTAGAAGGCCTGATTAATAAAAAATATCTGTTATATATTTTGCCATTCATTTTTTTAAGTAAAAACATTAATTAGTACATTTATGTTTATTTAAAAACATTTTTGTTTTCCTTAATTCAAAACAAAAGTGCCCTGAAAATGCCCTCAAAATGTATTGCCTACCATGCATTGAAAAATGTCTAGGGAAAACAGTATGTATCCTAAACTATCGAATTCCGTCCCATTTCACTTCCACATTTTTTTTATTTACACTGCACAAGTACGAACTTTGATGTCACTGCCTATGTGTCAAGTAAACAAGTATCGGACAATCGAAATAGAAAATGAGGAAAAAAAAGGTAAGAATATTTTTTCTCTGCATTGTACAATAGCGATAATTCAATTATTGCATACAGGACCAATGTCCCATGGTCTATAGCAGAATGTCGTCTGCACGAGTTTTGTCTATATTTAGTTGCAAGTCACGTGACTGACACTGTTAAAGGGGAAAAATGTATGGATGGCCGTTTGAGTTAGATCCACAATTTTTATTGAGCAACAAAACTTTATTAGTTGGGGGTTTTTACCACTTCTAAAAAAATAATAAAGGTTATTAACTCAAGAACACCAGTTTCCTACAGTCATGACAATTTACCGACAGTCTGGAAAGCTATCAAGGATGGTATGACAGTTTATAAAGCATCCAACAAATTTAAAATACCAATACAAACTCTAAAGGACAGAAAGCAAGGGAAAATGTCAAATCCTGAACACAGTGGTGCTGGTCGGCAATCAATGTTCACACAAAATGATGAAATTTTTTTAGTTGGCAATATTTCCTACTTGGCTACATTAGGATATGGTTATTCGAGATTGGAAGTTGTGAAGTTAGCTTAAGATTATGTTCACTTTCTAGGAATTTTACCACACAAGGACCTCACAGAGGGGTGGCTGATCATATTATTTAAAAGATGGCCTGAACTGAAACTTATTAGACCAAGAAGTATGGAATTGTATCAAGCAAAGTGTGCTACTCCTGAGGCTATACAATCATATTTCTCAGAACTGAAAACAGTCATGGACAAATACAACTTTCATGAAAAACCCTATTGCATCTATAATGTCGATGAGACCGGCATTAACACTGAACATAAACCAGGCAAGGTCCTTGCATTGAAGGGTAGCAGGCCTGCTGCTATCACGTCATCCAGATCTTCCACAATCACTGTAATTATAGTGGGAATGCCACCTTTCATCATATTTAAGGGTAAGAGAAAGCAAACAGAATTATCTGTAAAATGTACGGTAGGAACTCAAATCAGAATGTCAGAAACTGGGTGGTCTAACAGCGAACTGTTTAAGAACTTTTTAGAAACCCATTTTCTGACATATAGTAATAAGTAATAGTACGGGAAGTGATGCCGATCACAAACTGCTACTTTATGATGGGCATGCAAGCTACATCATCATTGGAATGATAAAGTGGGCCAGGGAAGATTGTTTTATTTGTTCTTCCACCTCATACTAGTCATGTAACAGCCATTGGATGTTGAATGTTTTGGGCCATTCAAAAGATATTCAAAAGACATGTTTTGGGCCATTCAAAAGACATCTATATGCTGAATGTGCTGCTTTCATGAGGACAAATGCCACACAGATCATCACAAAGTACAATCTGGGAAAACTTGTATACTACAGCTCTTTCATCAAAGAACTTAATTTCAAGTTTCAAGAAGACAGGAATATATGTACCCATTAAATAAGTCAGATATTGACAACAGCCAACTTTCTGTGTAGTCGGTGTTCACAGGACACCATCCACAAGACAGGCCTTCAGGTAGCAACACAGATGCATTTTTTTTAAAAGAAAGAGCCAATGAACAAGGCTACAGAGAAAACCCAGAAGAAGACAACTGAAGAACCTATGAAAATAGGAGGGAAGGCTATTACTAGTATTAGTGAAAGTCCAGTATTCAACAAAATGAAAAAGTTACCAAGATTTAATCCACCTTTCAAAGTGAGTAAAGTAGCAGAACATGTAGAAAATGTATCTGATGCAGTTCCAAGTACCAGCAAGATAAACCTTCCCTCTTGTAAAGAAACAAGTATGGATATAGCATGTGACAGTGATGACATTGAAATTGTTGATTCTGAAAAGTGTTTGTGGAGTTTTTGAGCCAGTCCAGTTGAAGAATATGTCATGTGTCCAGCTTGTAAACTGGGCTCAATGTGATAAGTGCAGTCACTGGGTTCATCTGAAGTTTTGTGTTGCTCAAAAAGTTGTGAGATCCCACACCACATTTTTCTGCCCATTACAAGAAGAATAAATCTGTTATAATCTTGACAAACTTTTATATGTTCATAATTCATTTACATTGGCTTCGTTGACAATCAGTTGTGTTGATTCACTTGTTACCTCAGTTTTATGACAGATGTAGTCTTCCATACTTTCCGCGTTTTTGACGTTCACATGGGACGGAATTTGATGGGGTTAACAAAATTACAACTATTCACTTCCTGGTTGGAATTTTACATTCGTTGACAACAAAGGTAAGTAATTACACAATTTTTATTGTTATTTTATTGAACAAAGTAAACAATGATGTTGGTTTGAACATGAGCTTTAGTGATTTCCTGTTAATAGGACGGAATTCAATAGGTCCAGGATATGTGGAATTTGTCACTGTAATGGCTTTTTACCATTTGTCTCCAAGGACAATATTTGAGTAAAATCGAATGGTAATTACAGGTAGAAGAGTAATTTATTGAAGTTAACAAATTGGTTTGGACTTTTAACTTTAGTGTCAGTTTTTGCCAAATCATCCAAATGGGAGTTCCTTCCCTTGAAATTGAATAAAAACAATTATGTTTTGTGGCGATTTTGTTTTAAAGATCTTTTAATTATCATTATTTGAAAGGTGTTCTATCACTACAAGTATTAATAGATGTTGTTATTGTCAAATCTTAAATACGATTCGTACCGATTCTAGTGATAATCATCATTATGACCATAATGATAATGCATCTTTAAATCTCATGATCTCAAATTTATACCGGCAAAGCCTATAAATGACAATCAGTTTATTTAAGAAATAAAATACACATTCCTACTTACAGATACACATCTCTACAACGTAGGCATAATATGACCAAATGATAATAGCAGTAATAAAAACAACAGGGGTCCATCTGACCGCAGCACAACACAGACGAATTGGCAACGGAGCCATCTTTTATCTGTTTTTTTTTTTCTTCTTCCTATGTGTGGAAAACGTCATCAAACGTTGTGCAGTTTTAATACTTGCATACTATATTTTATACACAGTATTGTGATTAAAACAAAAAGATGCTTTACAACCAACATTAATTCATTTATTTTAAATTTACGAATGACAGACAATAAAATTAAAAAATAAATAAAACAAAGAAACAAACAAAAATAAATGAAAGACATTTAAAAAAGGAAAAACCCGTAAAAGTCTATATTGCTATGTTTTTTATCTAGCAAAAAAAAAAGAAAAAAAAAAAAATTAGCTTGAGTAGGTGTGGTTGGTGTTTGACCCCGAAACTCAATCTCTACACACGTGCCTCACGTTTATGTTTTGTTGTGTCATTTAAATTTGTTTGAAATTAACAGGACCTTGGTTCAGTGTGTTCGGGATTTTTTTTTATACAAAAAAAAAACACATTACGGAAACAAACGGAATCTCCCGAAGTTGTACACCCCAGCAACGGGCACCTGTATACAACATGGTGGTCAAGATGTGTCTTCCTTTGAAGAAAGTTACCGATTAATCCCATGCCATCAAGAGAAAGATATTTAATTGTGTTGGAGCGCGCTATGGATGAAGAAGCTGTTGTTGTCTGACATGTTTTCGCAATGAAAACCAGTTCGTCTGAATAATACACACTGTTGCTAGTTTTCGATTGCCGATAGACTTAGCCGGATAGACAAAATAATATGGGGACTGAAGTTTGCTCGGTAAACCTTTACATGAAGAATGCGTATTCACAAAGTAAGTATTATGTATTTGTGAAGTTAAATTTGTGATTTGATCATTATGGTAAAAGCAGTGATCTTACTACAACAGGCGGGGTTGGGGTGGGGGTAAGGTAATACCGATAGCCTACATGCACAGCGGTCAGGCAGTGTGATAACCCAACTTCCCAAGTGCCATATATATACATATATATAAATTTGCAAATTTGATCAGAAAATATGTAACCAAATAATGGCAAATTCAAGTAATATATTTAAACAAAATTATTTTTAAAAACGGTCATATGCTTTTTGGCCACCGGTGTAGGAAGGTGCCAAAAAGTGTGTGTGAGGGGGTATATGGTCACAGTGGTGGTGACACACATATATATATAAATATATAAAGAACCATTACTGCTGCTACAAAGTGTGGGGGCTCATGCACCCCAACCCACACACACACACACTTCCTATGCCAGTGTTGGCATATTGGTAATGACATGTATATTTTCCAAATTCAATTTTAAATTACATTTGGCCATTTGGCGAACAACAGCTTAAACCCTGTACAGTGGCATAGGAAGATGCCAAAAACTGGGGAGCACACGTACAATGTGAATGTAGATATGTATATTCCTTAAGTTTATAAGCAAGAATAATTTAAGCACGTCTCAAGTTAGTGTAACTTAAATAATTAAATCTTTATTATTGAATGCCTGGACTTGATTAATGCATTATTTAATGTTAGACCAGGGCCTGTGCTTATAAACCTTAAAGTCTAGACTTTAACAAAGTCCAGACTTTAGCGTAATGCTATTTGAATGGCGTTGCCATGACGTTAAAGTCTAGATATATTAAAGTCTAGACTTTAAGGTTTATAAGTACAGGGGCCAGGATGTAGCCTAGTGCTCACTTGATGCATGGCCAGTTAGGCCTATTTTTTATTCCAGCCAGTGC